>JAJHNS010000056.1:0-126538 GCA_027564155.1 Gymnocypris eckloni scoliostomus
GCTAATATTCATTTTTGATGAACAAATGAACATACTGTCCCTGCAGCCATACTGAAAAAAAACACTCCTCTCTTTCTGACCTAAGATCTTCCGGGCAATGCAACTGAAAATGATAAACAATGAGACCTTTCGAAATCATGCCCAGAGGTACATAGAGCCTGCAATTGTTCATAGCTGGAAGACCGCTCAGGATGGCCTGTTACAGCAGCTCCGTCAACAGCAGAACATTGTCCTAGGAGCTGACATGAGGGTTAACTTACCAGGTACTGAATACTGACCGACTGTCCCAGTTTAGAGATTACTGTGAAAGCAAGACTGTAGCCTCAGCCGATAGGGCAGAGCGTTACATATTTTATGACTGTTATCATCATAAAAGGACATATGTGACCCTGGAGCACAAAATCGGTCATAAGGATATTTTTTTTTAAATATTGACAATAAAATGACAATATTTGGCTGAGATACAATTATTTGAAAATCTGGAATCTGAGGCTGCAAAAAAATCTAAATATTGAGAAAATCACCTTTAAAGTTGTCCAAATTAAGTCATTAGCAATGCATATTACTAATCAAAAATAAGTTTTTACATATTTACAGTAGGAAATTTAATAAATATCTTAATGGAACATGATCTTTACTTAATATCCTAATAATTTTGGCATAAAAGAAAAATTGATCATTGTGACCCATGTAATCTATTGTTGGCTATTGCTACAAATACACCTGTGCTACTTATGACTACTTTTGTGCTCCAGGGTCACAAATAGGATGTAAGAATAATGAAACATTTCTCTGTGAAGGTCATTCAGCCAAGTTTGGCTGTTACTCTGTGATGGACCCAAGGACCAGCAGTATTATTGATCTGCAGCTTCTTCAGGTGAGTTAAAAATACAGACTTTACAAACATTTAATGAAATGTAAAATAATTAATGGTGCTTGCCATATATGGCAAGGCAACATTAGTGTTATCCGTCATACTTATTAATGGTGCTTGCCATATATGGCAAGGCAACATTATTGTTATCCGCCATACTTATTATTAATGGTGCTTGCCATATATGGCAAGGCAACATTATTGTTATCCGTCATACTTATTAATGGTGCTTGCCATATATGGCAAGGCAACATTATTGTTATCCATCATACTTCTTATTAATGGTGCTTGCCGCCATATGGCAAGGCAACATTATTGTTATCCGTAATACTTATTAATGGTGCTTGCCATATGGCAAGGCAACATTATTGTTATCGTCATACTTATTAATGGTGCTTGCCATATATGGCAAGGCAACATTAGTGTTATCCGCCATTTCCAAATTCCACTTTTTTTCGCCGCTACTCCTCCCGCAGTTTTGTCACAGAGCCATGAATGAGGTGTCAAAACGTGTGTCGGCCTAATCGAATGGTGTGCTATGACTTTTATAAGCGATCGAAGTGCGATGTTAGCCTAGGCGAAATAGCGGCCAAAAAAGCATAGACTTAACATTGCGAAAAACTTTGGCGCCTCGTAGCTCAGAGAGTGGATTTCACAGAAATGTGAAATTTGCCACATTTGAAGAGGCTGGCAGGCTCTGTAAGACCATACCTCAAAATGGGGTAAAAGTTGCACCCTGGGGGCAGGAGTCCCAAAGTTGCCCCATTGACTTGGGCCGTCCTACACCATAGAAACCGCTTTCAATTGAACATAACTCTGGATCACAGTGTCATAGAGACAAGGGGCAGGCTCATTTGACTCAGACGACCAATCAGCATCTCAGGATCATTGTGAAGCCACGCCCCTAGCAACCATTTAGAGCACCTTAGCAACATGTCCCATAGACTTCCATTGAAAGAGATCAAAGGGATATCTCAGGATAGAAGTGTCATAGAAACATGAGGGTGGGCTCGTTTGACTCGGGGCAGCAAGCAGCCAATCCTGAATCACCTCAACACTCACTGACCACGCCCTAGCAACCATTGTCGAGCACCTTAGCAACCAAAATTCACAGAGGAATATCTTCCATTGTGAATGTCACAGAGGCGTGGGAGTTGGTTTATATCATTCATACTGACAAGAAGCCTTTGGAGTATCGTGATTGCTAGCTGCCAAGCCACTCCTAGAAACCAAACAGAGTACCCTAGCAACCGTTTGCAAGACCTATATCTCTGCATCAGAACATCGTAGAGATGGGGGTTGGTTTATACATTCACACTGACTTTGGAGCTTCATGATTGGCAGCTGCCAAGCCACTCCCTAACAACCAAACAGAGTACCCTAGCAACCGCTTTGCAAGACCAATATCTCTGCATCAGAACATTGTATGGAGATGGGGTTGGCTCTTTTGACTCATCTTTAGCAAACAGGACTTGCTACACATGCTACACATGCAAGAGTGAATAGCTACATGCTAATAGCGCTTAGCTAAGTGCTAAATCATGCCAATAAAATGCTACAAACTCCATAGTAACCATCTGTGACAACTACCAACCACCTAGTAACACCATAGCAACCACCCAGATTACCCTAGCAACCGCCTAGCAACGCCCTAGCAACCACCCAGAACACCCTAGCAACCACCTAGCAACACCCTAGCAACCACCCAGAACACCCTAGCAACCACCTAGCAACACCCTAGCAACCACCCAGAACACCCTAGCAACCACCTAGCAACACCCTAGCAACCACCCAGAACACCCTAGCAACCGCCTAGCAACCACCTAGCAACACCCTAGCAACCACCCAGAACACCCTAGCAACCACCTAGAACACCCTAGCAACCGCCTAGCAACGCCCTAGCAACCACCTAGCAACCACCCAGAACACCCTAGCAACCACCCAGAACACCCTAGCAACCACCTAGCAACACCCTAGCAACCACCCAGAACACCCTAGCAACCACATAGCAACCGCCTAGCAACCACCCAGAACACCCTAGCAACCACCTAGCAACCATCCAGAATACCCTAGCAACCGCATAACACCCTAGCAACCACCCAGAATACCCTAGCAACCGCCTAGCAACACCCTAGCAACCACCCAGAACACCCTAGCAACCGCCTAGCAACCACCCAGAACACCCTAGCAACCCTAGCAACGCCTAGCAACCACCGAACTCCATGTTTCTACTAAAACCATGAATAAGCCATATCTCAGCACCAGAACATCGTACAGACATGGTTGTTGGCTCGTATTCAATCATGTACATTACCCTAGCAACTGGTGGTGTTTTTGCAACTGCAAGCACCATTTTCTTCTGGAAATGTACATTCTAGTTGAAATTTGTTATCCGATTGTAAGCCATTTCGAGCAAAATGTAAGAAATAATTAAAAAGTTGACAAAGTATCGGGTAGGTGTAGGCAGGGCTTTATTGTCCCAATAAGGTGGCATCCATTTAATTATTTGATTAAAATTAAAATTTACACTCAATATGTTATTATTTCATACAGTCTTATAATGTACTACAATATTGAGTTCAAGTTCAATTTTATTTATATAGCACATTTAAAAACAACCATGGTTGACCAAAGTGCTTCACAATATCCGGAAAAGCTCCCACACAAACAAAATGAATACAGTAAAACGTCACAATGTCTCAACTCAACTCAAAATAAAAGCCAAGGAATACAGGTGTGTCTTAAGAAATTACTTAAAAATTCCAACACTCTGAGCAGTTCTTATGTGTACAGGTAAACTATTCCACAAATTAGGCGCTACCACTGAAAAAGCTCGGTCACCTTTATTTTTTAATCTGGCTCTCGGAACATCCAGGAGTACCTGATTGGACGACCTCAGTGCTCTAACAGGAGTGTGGACATGTAAAAGCTCTGATAAATAGTGTAATACTGAGGTGCAGATCATTGCCACTGTTTGCAACAAGTAGAATAAATAGCAGAAAATCCAGCTTTTTTAACAATGTAAATAGAATCTATCACTAAGAAACAGAGCTATTTTCACTTTTCACTTTGTTCACGCTGCAGTTTTTTTTGTCTAGTCTTGAGCTAACAGGAATTGTCAACCATGCTCACATCTGCCCTTTTTTTAATCAGAGTAATGAAGTCGGAGAAAGCAACTATATGGAGAAAGAGGGTCTGAAGAGGAGCCTTGATATCTTGAAGGCACACGGTGTGACTTTTGATTGTATTGTTACAGACCGACAGCCTCAAATACAGAAATTCCTTCGGGAGACTAACATCACGCAGTATTACGATGTGTGGCGCATAGAAAAAGGTATTAGCTCCTGTGTGTGGAGGTGGGGTTTATGTGCTTCATGACTTATTGAAAAATTTTAAGAATGAAACATTAAGAAATTAATTCATATCTTTGGCAATGAATATCCCTTTTATATTATTTATTGTATTAGTAGTGGTCTCAAACTTGATTACCTGAAGGGCCACAGTTTTGAGTTTAGCTCCAACCAGCTCCAAATCACACCTGCATGGATGTTTCTAGTGATCCTGAAGACCTTGATTATCTGGATCAGGTGAGTTTGATTAGGGTTGGAGCTAAACTGTGCAGAGCTGTGGCCCTCTAGGAATTGAGTTTGAGAACACTATTAAATACATACTGCATGTCGCATGTCTGGAATACAGTTTGTTTGTTTGTTTGTTTGTTTATTATTAGGACTGTCCAAGAAACTGCTGAGGATTTCACAGAGCAAAGACCGTGAAAAACTGCAGAAGTGGCTTCGCTGTATAAAAAACCACATATATTGGACAGCAGCTTCTTCTTCCTCAGGGCAAGAGCGAGTGGCAAAGTGGACTTCAATTCTTAATCATGTCCAAAACATACACACTCATGAAGATCCCGTTTTCTCGCGGTGTTTGCATCCGAGACGCACTACAAGGGATAAGAGCAAGTGGTTGAGAGCTGGTGTGTTTACACTATTTGCAGTCAGTGTAAATCATGTGTCTATGTGCATATGACATAAATTACTTTTTCCCTGTAATATATATTTTTTTCAAAAAAATGTTTTGCCTTTTAAATATGTAGGGTCAGTTTTAATAAATGCAAATTAGCACGAGAGCGTAATTCAAAAACAGCGCAGATGATTGTGGAAATTTCTGTGGGTGATTTACTAACAATTGTCGCGGGGTGAATGAGAACACAGACTCGTATAGGCTTGAAAGTTTCCCAGAGGGTGATTTATTAACCCACACTGCTCACACGTGCTCAGGTGAATGGTGCTCGGTGCAATGATCCACTCGGTGCCCGTGGGGTGATGTGTTGTGGTGAATATCACTCTCCTTGGGTGCAGTCAGACTCTGCGAAAGAAAGATAAACAGGCATTAGTTCCGCCAGCAGCTTGGTGACCGACCTCCTTGTGTGCCTCTTCTCCTGGCTTTTATAGCCGGTGGGAACGAGCTCCAGGTGCGCCACTCATCACGCACAGGTGTTGCTGTTGTGTGATCAGTGTGGAAGAGGCGTTTCCAGGGCGACTCTAATCTGGAACCGGGATACGCACCACATTCCCCCCCCCCCCCCCCCAGGTGTCGACCTGGTTCTGTGGGGAAGTACACAACTTGTTGTGGGGTATTATGGGAGGGATTTTAGGTTACCTGCCAGACCAGCTCTGGGAGAGTCCGTCCAGCATTCCCGTGGTTGGGCCCCGACCCGATGTTGTACCTGAAAGTGGAAGTCCTGGAGGCGAGGAACCACCGAGTCACCCGGCGTCGTGTCCTTCGCTTTAGACATCCATTGAAGGGTCGCATGGTCTGTGACATGGGTGAAACGTGGCCCCAGAGGTAGTACTTCAACTCCAGGACCTCTTTCTCCAGCGCCGTGTACTTGGTTTGGTTTCCATGGGGGAGAGTTTCCTGCTTATATAGACCTCGGGGTGTTCCTCTCCATCCCGGAGCTGGGACAGGACTGCTCCTAAGCCGGTGCCGGAGGCGTCGGTATACAATGTGAAGGGTCTGACAGGGGCCAGGCTATAGAGGAGAATTTAGGGATGAAGCATCTGTAGTAGCTCGCCAACCCCAAAAATGCTCGTACCTGCGTCTTATTGGTGGGACGTGGGAACTTCTTCACCGCCTCGACCTTCCTTTTCTGGGGCATAATGAGCACCCTTCCGATCTTGTATCCCAGGTATTTTGCTTTGGTGAGGCCGAGGTGGCACTTCTTGGGGTTGGCCGTGAGGCCAGCCTGCCGCAGCTCTGTCAACACCCTCACGCAGACGCTCCAGGTGATTCTCCCTACTCTCTGAGTGTATGATGACATCATCAAGGTAGGCTTGGTGTGGCCGGAGCAATATGTCCATCAATCGCTGGAATGTGGCCGGTGCCCCATGCAGGCCGAAGGGTAGCGTCCGGTACTGCCAGTGGCCATTGGGGGTGCTAAAGGCTGTCTTTTCTCGGGAGCTCTGTGACAGGGGCACCTGCCAATACCCTTTGGTGAGGTCTAAGGTGCTGATGTATCGAGCTTTGCCCAGTCGGTCCAAAAGCTCATCCACCCACGGCATGGGATATCCGTTGAAGGCGGAGACCTCATAGAGCTTCCTGAAGTCGTTACAAAAACGGAGGGTGTTGTCCAGCTTCGGTACCATCACTATTGGGCTGGCCCAGGGGCTACGGGAGGGCTCGATGATTCCCAGCTGAAGCATCTTCTTTACCTCCTCCTCTATAGCCGACGGAGAGCTTCTGGTATCCGGTAGGGCCGCTGCCGATACTGACTCCTGGAGGTGTGCGGATTTCATGCTCGATGACTGTGGTTTTACCCAGGGTCTCGCTGAATACACCCTTAAACTGACTGACCAGGGCCTCGAGTTCTGTCTTCTGGGTTCGCCGACAGCTGCGGATCCATGTCTACTACCGGATGGGCTGTTTGGGCGTGCGCAGCGAGTTGCTCAGGGCGGGGAACCCATTTCTTGAGCAAGTTGATGTGGTAAATTTGTTCTGTTCGTCGACGGCCAGGCTGCCGCACTCGTTATGTGACTGGTCCTATTTGTTCCAGTACCGTGTAGGGCCCTTGCCAGGTTGCCAGGAACTTACAGGCAGCTGTCGGGACCAGAACCATCACCCGCTCGCCCGGCTGGAACTCCCAGGCTTGGGCAGGCCGGTCATAGGCGCTGTTGGGTGCGCTGGGCTGTAACGAGGTGTTCTCTGACGAGGGCATGACATTCGTTCCCTCATCCCCGCACGCGTGCTTGATGAGGCTGCGGTGTGGGGCTGGTTGATTCTCCCAGGCTTCCCGGGCGACATCCAGAAGGCTCCGGGGTTGTCTTCCAAACAGCAATTCAAAGGGCGTGAACCCTGTGGAAGCTTGTGGTACCGGATTCAAAGAGCACGACGGGATCATAAGGTCCCAGTCGCACCATCTTCGGCCACCACCCGCCTCAACATCTGTTTAAGCGTCTGGTTAAACCTTTCGACGAGGCCATCCGTCTGCGGGTGGTAGACCGAAGTCCTCAGTTGTTGTACTTGGAGGAGCCGACAGAGGTCCGCCATCACCTGGGACATGAAGGGTGTACCCTGGTCAGTCAGGATTTCCTTTGGTATCCCGACTCGGCTGGCCAGCAGAAACAGCTCTCGGGCAATGTTCTTGGCATTCACGGCACAAAGGGGAATGGGTACCGGGTGGCGTAGTCCAGAATAACCAGGATGTGCTCATGACCCCAGGCAGATTTTGGCTGCGGTCCCACCAGATCCATCCCGATCCGCTCGAAGGGCACATTGATGACGGGCAGCGGAATGAGAGGGCTGGGGGGAGGACGACGAGGAGATGTCTGCTGGCAGGTAGGGCAACTACGGCAGAACCGTTTCACTTCTGCATCCAGCCCTGGCCAGTGGAAACGGTCCCGGATGCGTTTAATGGTGTTTTCCATCCCGAGGTGCCCTGCCATCGGATGGGCATGGGCCAACTCCATAACAGTCTCCGTCTTGGTTTTTGGCACGACCATTAGTCATTTTTCCTCCCCACGCCTTTTTGGTCGACACAGTTCAGCAGACCATTTCTTATTTCAAAATGAGAGAGGGGTTGTGGGCCCGGGAGCCTGTCTACCTCATCTACTCAGCACTTGGTTCCCAACAGTTGAGCAGACGGTCATCCTCACGTTGCTCCCTGCCGAACGAACCCCCGGCCGTGACCTGCTGAAACACATCGAGGTAGACAGATGGGACGTTACAGGGTTGACACTCACCCTCCCTCTCAGTGTCCGTTGCTAGGCAGGCGGGTCTTGGGCTGGGCAGTCCCCGACGTTTCCTCCATGGCCGGTCCCGGGCAGAAGCGGCAGGTTTTCTGGGGGTGAAGAGGAGCTTCTCGAACCCTGGCCAATCCCTTCCTAGGTGCATGGGTCCCGATAGGTCTCGCACAATGCCCACCTCGACGTCCCAGGTCCCAGGCTCCGTTGAAATTCGAACCGTACGGGCCGGTACGTAGAGGGTGTCTCCGTGCACACACGTAAGTGGGAGTTCTGATTTCTGCTCGGGCCTCGGCCTTACCAGGGTAGGTTGCACAAGGGTGACTGAACTGCCGGAATCCAACAAGGCCTTGACTGGTATCCCATCCAGCTTCACCATCCTGCTGGGGCCAGGGGAAGGCCTTTCTTTATGCAGAAAGCACCCGGCCATCCAGGCTCGGTGGGCATTGGCTCATCAATGAGGTCGGGGACCGACGGTCGGCTGCCTGGTCGCGCTGTATCTCGGAGCGGACGCTGCTCCATCAGGCCTGCTCTCTCTCTCCACCGTTGCGGGCATTTTTTGCCTCAGCCAGCTCGACAGCTTCAATGAGACTGGCGATGTCACCTGGATTCTTCATACTGACCGGGCGTCTCAGCCAACGGGGCAGCGCCCGCAACAGTCGGTCGACAACGACTTTCTCCGCCACCTGGTCAGCGGTAGGAGATCCGGTGAGGAGCCAAAGGTGAGCCAATCGGGCGAGTTTAGCAGTTTGAGTTCTCACCGTCTTCCCTTCATCATATGTCCATTGGAAGATCTGCTGGGCCGCGCACATGGGAGACAGGCCCACCCGGGCGAGATTTTCAGCTTTGAGCTCATATCTTTCATTCTTGGGCGCCTGCAGGGTGAGGCCCGCTGAGCTTCTCCTGTGAGAAAGGGGGCGATGATGCGGGCCCACTCTTCCTTCACCCACCCCCGGGTCGCGATAACCTCAAAAGTGTGGAGGTAGGCTTCGATGTCGTCGTGCTCGGTTAGTCTGACGAGGATTTGGTGAGCCTTGGCAGTTGACTCCGGGAGGGGCACACGCCCCTAGGCCAGAACACAGACTCGTATAGGCTTGAAAGTTTCCCAGAGGGTGATTTATTGACCTACACTGCTCACATGTGCTCAGGTGAATGGTGCTCAGTGCAATGATTCACTTAGTACCCGTGGTGTGACGTGTTGTGGTGAATATCACTCTCCTTGGGTGCAGTCAGATTCTGTGTGAAAGAAAGATAAACAGGCATTAGTTCCGCCAGCAGCTTGGTGACCGACCTCCTTGTGTGCCTCTTCTCCTGGCTTTTATAGCCGGTGGGAACGAGCTCCAGGTGCGCCACTCATCACGCACAGGTGTTGCTGTTGTGTGATCAGTGTGGAAGAGGAACCGGGATACGCACCACACAATGCATAAATTAAAGAACACAGACGCAACATCTCATTTACATATCGACCAATGCAATATACCAAGCACAGCGCAAATTAGTATAGTCGCAACTAAAGAAGCCGCAGTACGTTGAAACGATCCGGAGGCCAAAAAAATGAAGGTTTGCAAGAAGTTTGATATAGCTCCTAGTTGGGGGTTCCACGTCGTCTGTTATTTCCTGAAGCAAATAAAAAGTAACATGGCTTGGCAAACGATATGTTCCCATAATGTGTTCTTCTGGCATTCAAAATAAATTAATACGTTTGGAAAACATCCTCTCCATGCTCTCTATTCTCAGCAACAATAATTGCAGCAATTTCAAGCACAAAACAGTTCAAGACATGCTTTTTTGGGCATTAAATAATGGTGCAAATGCCAGTAGTTTGACGAGCGCAAATGTTAGTAAATCTCGTTGGGTGATTCATTTGAATACTCTCCTCCATAAATGTTGCATCTGAAACTACTACAAATGCCTATTCAAAAAGGTCAGGGGCAAAAAAAACTCCACATTATGTCATCGCTAATTCATCACTGCGAGTCTTTAGTAAAACATGACAGTACTGTTAGATGGTTTGCACTGGTGCAAGCTGTTAATAAAACTGGCCCATAGTTTGATCATTTCGCCTTTCCCCCTCAGGGACACCTGCCTTCTGTAGATTAGAGAAGATCCTGACAAACAAGAGGATTCTGAAGGATGTTGAGAAACTGAGCCCTCACCATCAGACCTCATCACTGGAGGCGTTTCACAGTGTAATTTGCCGTTTTGCGCCAAAGAACTTTGTCTTTTCTTTTCTTGGAATGTTATGCAGGTAACTCAATATAATAATTTGGAAAGGAATGTAGACACCTTTCCAAACACACAATAACACACACGTGTGACCTAACATATGTTTAACCATTATTTCTCCTCTAAAGACTGTACCTAGCAGCCCTGCATTTTAATGAGAATGTTGGGCGTCCCCAAGCCACAACAGCGGCTGGTGAGCCACTTTATAAGCTCAGTTTTCCAAAATGCAAGAAAGGACAATGCACTGCAAAGCCAGTGAAAGTAGATCCAACCTTTCGTGAGTTTAACAAGCTTTTATTTAAATTCAAAATAAATATTGTAGATACAGACATTTTATCACAAGCATAACATAAATAACTGGTATTAATTTGCTTTTGTAAAAAAATAAACCTTCAGTTAAAAATAATGTAAATACCAATTAAGTGACAAATATGACCCTGGACCACAAAACTAGTCATAAGGGTACATTTGAATTTGAGATTTATACATCAATGGAAAGCTTATGTATTCAGCTTTCAGATGATGTATGGTTTGTTATGATAGGACAATATTTGGGGGTATTTTCGAGATACAACTATTTGAAAATCTGGAATCGGAGAGTGCAAAAAAAATTGTAATATTGAGAAAATCGCCTTTAAAGTTGTCCAAATTAAGTTTTTAGCAATGCATATTACTAATCAAAATTTTTTTTTTTTTTTATATTTACAGTATGGCATTTTCAAAATTTTAATGAATACTTCATGTCTTAATGATTTTTGGCATAAAAGAAAAATTGATATTTTTCACCATTCAATGTATTTTTGGCTATTGCTACAAATATACCCCAGTGACTTAAGACTGGTTTTGTGCTCCAGGGTCACAAATGTGCAACACTGCTTCAGAGTCATTATTAAAACTATTTAAAATATATTTTACAGACTATGTGGACAACCTGATGGACCTCATCTTTGAGAAAATTGTCATGGACCCAACTCCATATATGGACGATATCCTGAAGATCTCCATACCTGAGGATCTCACATCCCAGTTTGAGAAACCAGACAAATTGGAAGTGATAGCCAGATACGTGTCCAGGTTCAATCAAGGGCAGGTCTGAACCCCACATACCTCCCCTGAGCATTAGGGAACTCTGCCCTTATTCCTTGCACCACCAAACAAGTTTATTTTTTTAAGAATGTTTAGCATAATTATTCCATTTATTTTTGTACTCATTTGCTGTTTGTCTAGAGACAATCAGTTTTGCTGTGCCTGCTGTTTTATAGAATAACTGCATAAAAACCTCTGTGGTATTCAGTACAAAAATCTTTCAGACAATAAATGTTTGTACAAAAAGTTTTGTGTTCTTTCAGTACTTGGTATGTTACATTAAATGATATGTGACGTTTAAAAAATAATACACCTAAGATGAACAGTTACCCAGATGGAACAGTACTTTATGCTTTGCTCCTTGGCCATTTGTTGCAATAAAAACTGATGACTCAAATGCATTAAAACACAACTAACGCTTCTATTCCCTTTATACCTAAAAGCCCATAGTCTGCCCTATAGCTGTTTAATGCATTCTGAAGGGAGAACGCATTTAAATAAACAGTTCTAGGCCAGGAAGATCCACCATACATACCAGAGCTGTTGTAATCTTATTGAAACCTTGAAAATGTAAGTGACCTGAGATATTTAAAAGATGACTGCATAATAGCAATTCAGTTCAGGATGGAATTACTGTACTTTTAGTATCATGTATCCTCAGGCTCTGTAGGCATTTGGGCACAATTGTCCATAATGCACGGTTACTGGGTTTAGATAATAGGAATACAGGTCACACCTCTGTTTACCAATTTGCACTGGCTTCCAATAGCTGCTCGCATTAAATTCAAGGCATTGATGTTTGCCTACAAAACCACCTCTGGCTCTGCTCCCTTTACCTAAATTAATTACCAGACTTATATGCCCTCTAGAAGCTTGCGTTCTGTTAGTGAACAACGCATTATTGTTCATCCCAGAGAGGCACAACATCACTTTCACTGAAATGTTCCCTCCTGGTGGAATGACCTGCCTAACTCAATCTGAGCAGCTGAGTCCTTACCCCTCTCAAAGAAACGGCTAAAAAAACCATCTATTCCATCTTTATTTGACCCTCTAACTCTAGCACTCTATTCTAATTATATTCTTTAAAAAAAAAATGAAAACATGTCCCTCTTAGACTTGCACTCTATTCATTTACTGCTTGTTTTCTTTTAAAAAAAGATTAGCTTTTCTAAAAAAAAATTTATTCTATTTTTCTTTTTATTATACAATTAACAAAAGCAAAAAAGGTCTCGTAACAGTAGTTTGCTCTATTATTTTTCTATTCTATCAATTTTCTATTTATTATATAAAAAAAACAATAAAAAAACTTTGTTATGTGTACTACATTAAGCTAACTGAGACTTGGTATAGTACTTGCGTATCATTGCTCTTTTGTTTATTTTGATTTTTTCCATTGTCCTCATTTTTCACTCAAGTCACTCTGGATAAAAGCGTCTGCTAAATGTAAATTTAAATGGCAAAAAGGTGCCAACATTCAGCCCAAGGATGGTTCAAACATTAGCTAAAATGTAAACCAACACAATTCAACTGTACTATTTAATCCAGTAATATCAGTGACTATGGTTGCCTGAATCCTAAACACATAGGATAAAATTTAAATTGATGTCTATTTTGTCTACAGGTTGTTCTAAAACACCCAAAACTCTGTTGAGCTGTTGGCCTATCAGTGCTCATGTGTGGCAGGTCTTGCTTTATGTAATCATATTGCAGCATTGCTCTACCAAACAGCACATTACAGCCAACAGGGAGCAACAGCTGTCCCCCTAGGGTCTGAGCAGCAATGGCACAAACCCTGGACCTAGGGTATTGGTCAACACCATCACAATTAATGCATTGTTATTAAGTCAAGTCAAGTCACCTTTATTTATATAGCGCTTTTAACAATACAAATTGTAACAAAGCACTGCACAATATCAAAATAGGCAAATTGTGTCAATAATGTAAAATGACAGGATTTAACACTCAATTATCAGCTGAATGCATTTCATTATTGAATTTAGTAATGGCATTGTCCAGCTTAGTTCAGTTTAAATAATATCTGTGCAATCAAGTCGATGATTGTGCTGCAAGTGAAGTGTCCCCAACTAAGCAAGCCAGAGGCGACAGCGGCAAGGAAAAAAACCATCGGTGACAGAATGGAGAAAAACCTTGGGAGAAACCAGGCTTAGTCAGGGGCCAGTTCCTCCAGCCAGACGAATCAGTAGTTTGTTCCAACTGCAGCAAAGTCAGAGTGTAAGTGGTCCACTGGTTCCAGGGTCTTTCCCGATGGATGTCTAGGTGACGAGGTTCTCACTGGAGATCTGTCTCTGGGGCTCATCTATGTGTCCTAGACTCCACTGACGGTCAGGGCTGTAGAGGTTGTCTCCAGGTGCTGATCCTCCATTTATGGCAGACTTTGGTTAAGTCAGTATAATCGCTGATGGTTGGCTTCCTCTGAGGTCCTCGGAGGAGTTGTCATCGCCTCTTCTCAGGTGTTCGGTCATCTCAGATCATTTAAGGGTTGGATCCAGACTGAAGCTTGTGTAATTATTGTATTATAATGTATTATACACATTCTAATATTATCCTACAACTTCTATGTGATGTAAGTTTTTTATTATTCTCATTTCAACTCGCATCAACTTCCAATAGCACAGAAAGTGCAGCATGTGTATATATATATATATATATATATATATATATATATATATATATATGAGAATATATAATCATTAGTGTAAATCGGATGGTTCGTCACGATTCGATACAATATCGATTCTCATACCCAGCCATATGATATTTGCCGATACCTCAAAAATTCTACGATACGTTTCGATACAGGAGTATATCGATCGATATATCGATATTATCATATTATATACCTATTTTAAACAACCATCTACATTTTTATTAACTCACAAATGCAACCAAAATATATAACATGAACATACATCTAGAAATGCTACTATGGGCTCAGTGCTAAACATCTTTTCTACAGATAACCAACTTACAAGCAATAGCAGAAAATAAATACAATAGAACAAAGACACGAGTTCAATAAACAGTGCTTTTTAGGTTTTTCAGCTCAGTCTAAAACACATTTTCAGGTACGCTAAAGAAATGTAATAATCAAATGTAAAATAACTGCATAGTCTTCACTGTATAAATGAAATAGCCTGTAAATTAATGCTTTTTGATGTTACAACGGTTATTTAGTCAGGAGCAGTGAGCACTTGTATTTTTCTTAAGCAGTTGTTCTATAAAACAATATTTTTCTGTGTGCGTGCGCTTCAGATGTGTGCGTGGAAAACTTCTCACACAGCGCGCGACTGTTCCGCCAACAATTCCAAGGGTCTTTTGTGCTCACCTTGTGCCTTCGGGCAGTCCTTATATCGAGTCCTGGTACGTGAGATTGAACGAGAATGCACGCGTTGGCGGTAAATGCATAGATGGACATTATATGAAAATGTGGACAGTGTCAAAATAAAGGTGCGTTTTTATACTACAGATATCGATATTTTACGCGTGGCATCGATGCATCGTATCGTCTTTTACATTTTGCAGACACTTTTATCCAAAGCGACTTACAATTGGGGAATACATAAAGCGATTAATCTTGAAGAGGCAAACAGACAGAGGAAGTGCCCCTGACACCAAGCCTTAGGCATTGTTCAAATAAATACAAGCTAGCAAGGGAAGAAGATAAAGGTAAAGAGAAAGATGAAGATATAAAAAAAGGGAAGGAGATAAAGGTAAAGAGAAAGATGAAGATATAAAAAAAGGGAAGGAATTAGTATTTTTTTATTTTATTTTTTTCGATGAAGTCAAGTAGTGTCTAAAGAGATGAGTTTTCAGTTGTTGCTTGAAGATTGACAGGGATCCAGCATTCCGGATGGGGGGGGATCATTCCACCAGCCAGGAATGGTGAACGAGAATGTTCTAGAGAGTGATTTAGAGCCTCTCTGTGATGGTACCATGAAGCGTCGCTCACTAGCAGATCTTAAACTTCTGGAAGGGATGTAGATTCTTAATAGTGAGTGGAAGTAGGTGGGGCTTCTGGAGGGGATGTAAATTTGTAATAGTGAGTGGAAGTAGGTGGGTGCTGACCCTGTGGTTGTTCTATATGCAAGCATCAGTGTCTTGAACTGGATGCGAGCTGCAACTGGTAGCCAGTGACAAAGAGAGGTGTAACATGCTCTTTTCGGCTCGTTGAAGACCAGTCGTGCCACTGCATTCTGAATCATTTGTAGAGGTTTGATTGTGTTTGATGGAAGTCCAGCCAGAAGAGCATTGCAGTAGTCCATTGTTGATCATCAAAGATTACACCAAGTGTAATCATTGTCATACATTGTATCGATATATCGATGCTTCTTTACACCCCTAATAATCATTAAGCTAGATTAAACTAAACAGCACAAAGTAAATAAGTTCTTATGCAATATTTGTTTACAGGGCTTTAAGCCTGGTCCAACAAATGAAATGGTGGTGTTGTCAGCTACTACATATTGTACAGGTATTGAAAATATGTATTTAAACACCTCCATGATCATCCTTACCCCTTGATGGCTACCGTCTGGGTCCCTCCGAATGCTGTTTTGTGTCGATTCACCATCAGCAGCTGCAGATGACTTCTCTAGCAACAACAGAGGTCATTGCACACCAAACTAAGATTGGCACTAGACAACAAAGCACAATGAATGAATGGCACGTGTTACTTCTTCCAGATTCAGGTAACTGTAAACTATAATGTGACATGTTGCGCATTTTGTTTACTCATTTAAATACTCATTTATTGCCATTTTGTTTAAATTAAAAAAAAAAAAAAAAAACTTTTTTTATGTGCATCAATTTATTTCTATAGAATTTTGACCTTGTGAGAGGGCAGTCCTCGTCGGCGAGCCTAGCAGTGAGAATTTTGCGGTCAGGCTATCAGTCTGGGGCCTTCAGATGGAGCCCAAAGCTATTGAAGCGTACTGCTGCATTAAAATGCAGGTCTGTACACTTTACAGGGCACACAGTCATAATCTGACCTAAGCAGAGTAAGACTACCTGACTCTACAAATATCTGTTTGTCACTTACTGAGCTAGCAAAAAAGGGTGGAAACAAAGGTTACAGCACAATTTCCTTCACGATACAGTGGGACTTATAGTCTGAATACACCTCAGTAAAGGAGTAAAGGTGTTTGACACCTGAGCTCTGTGCAGTCCAGTATTGTGGTGGTGTCTGGGTAGTGTTTCTCCATCTTGGAGAAAATCTAAATTTGTCAGACAGCTTTAACTGGACAGCGTGAAGCACTTCACTTAAACATTAAACGAATCTATGAAAACAGAGATTTTTCATTAAATAAAACAAACAAACAAACAAACAAACAGTCATTTATTCAATACATTAATTATATTTTTTCAGCAGCAAAGATGTCAGCTTTATGATTGTTCTGTGTTGAGATTAGAACCAGAAAATATTTTTAAATCAGCAGAAAACAGTACAATTTAGTAGACATGTTTTGCTTGTGGATATTTACCAAATAAATAAGAATTTTTATAGTATTATCCATCTCCAATAAACCAGTATTACTGTCACAATGAGAGCCGGAAACAACAGGTAAGTAATGTAGTCTCCCTGAAAAAGGAGAACATAGATATTTTAAACAGACAGACAAGAACACTTGTTGCAATTCCCTCGAATTCCCTCGACATATATTATGAATGGAGGAAGGGAACCTGTGTGCCTGTTATTAACTCTCTATGCTTGCCCCACCCTCTGCTGGAGTTTTTTGGTACTGCATCATAACAGTCTACAGGACCCAACAACATATTAACTATGAAATAGTAACAACAATATTATATCTTAAACCCGTTACATTACAAAAAGTCACGTAACTACTCAACTCAGTATGATTTCAAGTCCTGAAACGTAGTTCAAGTACTTGTAAAAACACCCAGTTTTGTTACAAGTCATTGAGGGTTTATTCAATTATTAAAAGAATATTGAGCTTACAGTCCATAAGAGCATACAGGCTGATGATAGTAAGGTTGCAATTGATATGTCCACGCTTGAGACATGGTATGTAATGACAGTGCAGTAAGGCCATAACAAGAGGGGGATCCAATTTTATCACATCTAAAGATCTTAGGTGGTCTACCTTCCCTCTGTGGTCACTTGGGTAAAGGCTCTGTTTCTCCTCCATCACTGCTTCCAGAGAACTGAGGTACTTGACCATCTCAGTTTCAACTAAATCCTCCCCTACCCCAGGTGAGTTACTAGTTGGTGTATCCTGATTGAGACAATCATCATTCCTTTCGGGCTCTGTTGTTTCTACTGTATGCCTTTCAGATTGAGGTGTATTTTCACGTCCAGCCACCCCCTGTGGTAGCTGGATGTCCATGAAATAATAGTCATCCTCATCGTCCTCTACCTCTCTATCCAACTCTCTCCTAACTTTAGCTGGTCTGGCATCTTTTCTTTTTGGTTTCTCAGGTGGGAGCCCCTCAGTTTCGACAGGTAATTGATAATTAGTAATAAGAGGTTCCTATGAATAACTCTCAATCTCCCTTTTCCATGTTCAGGTCTCAGTTCATAGATAGGAACATCTTTACCCACTTGTTTGACAACAACCTGAATTAAATCCTCTTAATAATTTCTAAATTTTCCAGGTCCTCCTCGAGGAGTCAAATTCCAGACCAACACATGGTCGCCAGGACTCAGTACTGTGCTCCTTTGCCATTATAATTTCTCTTGTTTCTCTGAGCGGTTTTGTGAGCATTTTCCCTTGCGATAGTGTATGCTTCTTGCATTCCATGTCTCCATTGTTCCACATTAGTCTGGTGACTGCCTTCATCCGCATCACCCAGAAGATTGAACAACATGTCGACAGGTAATCTGCCATACAAGAGGTAGAATGAGGGAAAACCCTGTCACTTCGGTGCGTGTACAGTTGTATGCAAATATAAGCTTGTTCAGAGAGTTCTTCCAATTGGTCTTATCTTTATCCATTAGGGTCTTAAGCATCTGTAGCAGGGTTCGATTAAAGCATTCTACCTGGCCGTTCCCCTGTGGGTGGTAAGGGGTTGTTCTCGAACCAGTCACACTGCAATACTTACTAAGTTGTGAAAAGAGTTGATTTTCAAACTCACCTCCATGATCGTGATGAATGCGAATCGGAAAGCCGAACTTGAGGTCATAATCATTCAATATTTTGTCTGCTACCACTTTGTCTGACTTCGATGTGGTCGGGTACGCCTGCGCAAAGCGCGTAAAGTGATCCACAATATATTTATAGCCACCTTTACATTTGTCAAGGTGGAGGAAGTCAACAGACACAAGTTCGAATGGGTGAGTTGAGGTGATGCTTACGAGATGTGTTCTAGTTTCACGGTTGATTTCCTTTTGTTTTAAACACGTACAACTCATCACATGCTGTTCCGTTTCATGCTGCATATATGGCCAAAAGAAGCGGTCCCTTATCAACGATATTGTCCTGTCTGTGCCCTGATGTCCTATTTGGTCGTGCAGCTCTCTCAACACTGTGATTTTATGTTTGTCAGGTATTACCAGCTGTTTTCTGTATGCCGTTTTCTCCATAGGACTCCATGTTCATCCACTTCCAGCTTGTTCAGTTCCTGGCTAGACAACGACTGTGGGCTGAAGTCCTTCAGCTTACAAGGTGACAACTCTTCTCCCGACCTCTTACACTGCATAACAGGTCCAATGTGTGGGTCTTCTTCCTGATCTTGTTGGATCTGTGATGGCGCTAGTGAGACAACTGTGCTCTGAGAATCAAATGAATCCCCAGCAGATATGGCCATTGACCACGCAGCAGTCATCTCTGATTGTAGTCCTACCGACTGTACAGCAGCTCCTACTGCATCATATGAGATTTCCTCTGTGAAGTCATCCAGCAGTGCCTCTGCATCTAATGCCATCCTGGATAAGAAATCAGCGTCTGTGTTTTCCTTGCCTGGGCGGTACTTGATAGTAAAGTTAAAATTAGCTAATTCTGCAACCCATCTACTTCCAGTAGCATTTAACTTAGCGGTAGACAGGACATATTTTAATGGATTATTGTCACTGTAGACTGTGAAGAAGGGTGCATAATAAAGATAGTCACGGAACCTCTCGGTTATCGCCCATTTAAGAGCAAGAATTCCAATTTACCCGAGTGGAGGTAATAGTTTTTCTCTGATTTTGACAACGCCCTTGATCCATATGCAATTACACGGAGCTTCCCCTCTTTTTGCTGATATAATACAGCTCCAAGTCCTTTGTTAGAAGCATATGTGTGTAACACAAATGGCTTAGAGAAGTCTGGGAATGCAAGAACTGGAGGTTGAACCAGGCAATCTACCAGTTTCTCAAGAATCTGCCCATGGGTGTCAGTCCATTCAATCTGTGTATGCGATGGCACTATGCTTATATTTCACTTTCTATTGGATGTCCTCCCTTTTGAGTGCAGCGTTTGGGCACCTTTCTCCCCTGTTGCCAAGACAGGCCCTTTAGTTAAATCATACAGTGGACTGGCAATGCGGGAAATGTCTCACGTAGTTACGATAATAACTTAATAACCCCATCACTTGTCTCAACTCACCAACTGTACCTGGTCTCTTCTCTTTCAGAACCCTGATGGCAGCTGCGTCGGCGGGGTCCATTTTGTTTCCTTCAGCAGACACGACCCTTCCAAGGTAACGAATCTCAGGTCTGAATAGTTCACATTTACTGGGTTTTAATTTGATTCCGTGCTGCCTCAGTCTCTGTAGCACTTTTCTGACAGCTTCAACAAGACTCTCGAATGTTTTACTAAATACTAGCCCACTCATACAATCACCAGGGGGTCACGAAGGCTGTCAAGTGCTTGCTGTCCTTTGCCATGAACCCCTGGTGATAGGCCTTTCCTTGGTCTAATAATGAGAACATAGTGTTACCTCCAAGGCCATCCATCACATCTTGGACCCTCGGGATTGGCTGCCTGTCAGGGTATGTCTTGCGATTTAACTCCCTATAATCAATGCATAAGTGGAGAGAGAACCACATTTCTTTCTGACGCACACTACTGGGGAGCAGAATGGTATTTGTCTACCCACCCTTGTGCAATCAATTCAAGTAAATAATCTTTCATTTCCTCATATAGGGGTTTGGGGACTGACATGTAGGTGCATGCCACAACAGCCCAGCTGTCCATCGGCGGGCTCGTTCACGGGCAGATAGGCCAGACATATCCACTCGCATGGGTTCTAGTACTGGGGAACCGTTGGCAGGTGAGGTTGGCTGGTGAGCGGCTTCAGTGGAGTGGCAGGCTGATAGGTGTTGAGAGATACGGTTAGCCTTCTGCATAAAACTCTCTAACCCCACGGTATCGTCGCAAATTGCCGTCTGGGCGCGGATGCGAACGTCTAGTCCCTGACTATAGGCACTGAGCAGGGCTGATTCGTTCCAGCCATAGGTGGCCGCCAGAGTGCGGAATTTCACTGTGTACTCGTGGGTAGAGGAAGTGCTCTGTCACAAGCGCAGTAACTGGTCCGCCTCTGAGAGCGCTCTGGTAGCGCTTCCAAACACCTCCTTGAAATGATTGGTAAATGCTTCATAGGAATTTATTACGGCAGTATTGGCATTCCATATTGCTTTAGCCCAAATCAAAGCTTGATCCAAGAGAAAGGAGATCAGAAAAGCTACCTTGGAGCACTCGGTGAGAAATGTCTGTGGTTGCATCTCTATATAGAGGGAGAGTTGCAGAATAAAGCCACCACAGCTAGCCGGATCACCCGCATAGACAGCCGCTAACGCCGTGGGACTGGCTGAGGCAGATGGTGGAGGGGCAGGAGCTGGTAGCAGGGAAGCACTAAGAGTGTTGACCAGCTCTTCCAAGATTTCCATCAGAGATGGAGGCCGGGGATCCATAATGGTGTCGGTTTAGGTCCGGTCTTTAGGTCCGGTCACAATGTGAGCCGGAAACAACAGGTAAGTAACACACTCTGGAATATTTATTGTGGGAATTGCAGGAAGAGAAGAGAGTGACGAGCAGGTGAGTATCTTGTGAATAGATATCCTCGGTGGATCTGTGCAAGAACTGATATGCATATCGTCCACAGGGGAATAGAGTCTGGGCTCTGGGGAAGAGCGAGAGTCGACGCTGGAGAATCGTTGGAGAACCCGCATTCCTGGAGTAAACACTGGGGAATCGCTGGAGAGTCTAAAAGGCAAGTAAACACAAGTAAGTGCAAAGGGAGTCAGGTACTGTACTGTTCAGTGTAGTGAACCGTAGACCAGACGATGAGTGTCAGAGAGCGTGTGGAGTTTATAGGAGTGTTGATGAGGGACAGCAGCTGCAGGTGATCAAAACTCAGGTGACTGGGATCTGGTGATTGTGGTTGCCCGCAGTGACTGTGACTGTGACTCTCTGACAATTGCATTCCATAAACCAAAGACTAATAGTTACTTGCAAAACAGATAAAAAAACAACAATAAACAGAGAAACTTGGGTCCAAAATGATTGACTCCTCTTTACAAAAACAACACAATAGTGTATAAATTGCTTAAAACTTAAAGTGATTACATTACATTAATTTTATCAAATAATTATTTAAGTTTTATGTGGTTTATTTTAAAGTTTTATTAGGTTTAAAACAATAGCAACATATTTAGTTAGTATTGAGCACAATTTAATTTCATGTTAACTAAAGTTTTATTAAAGTTTATTGTGAATTATATATTCATTTATATCTGACCAGAATTTAATAAGAAAAATATAGGGATAACCATGTTAAAACTTCTTTTTTCGTTCTGTGATTACGATCTTTCTATTATAAAACTTAATGCATTGCCGATAGTGAGACCTAATCACAGGTTTATATATGTTTTCTTTTTTAATGAGGTGAAACAGTTTTGGGGAAATATATGGAATGATTTTTAGATATCGTTATAAAGATATATTTAACCTAAAAATATTAACAAATTCATTATACAGATAACCTGATTGATTTAAAAAGTCCTTAAGAAATTAAACCTTTGTTAAATCAGTCAATCCAAAAACCATAGTCTTGTTTTTGAACAATGACGATTTTTCAAAATAACACATGAATGGTGGAACAAATAGTTTGTAGACAAATTTTCACACATCCAGAGCTTGTTTATGACAACTGGACAACTTACCGTGCAGACTTCTCTAAAATCATAGAGAAGTCTGGACAAAGATACATTATTTGATAAATTATTGTAAAATGTGTGCATCATATTTATAAAGGCTGGGCCAAAACCAAAATGTTTGAGGAACATTAACATGAAACTGTGCTCAACACTCGAATGCCTAATAAAAATCTATAAACAAAATAAGAGCTCTGTTCCACCTTTAACCGGTCGAATATATTTGAATATATATCTTCCTTTTATAAATCCCAATTGGGCGACACATATGATTTCCTCCAAACTTATGATTTCCTTTTAATCTAGAGATGCTAATAAATTGTAATCTGAATTAAGCAGCGTAATTGGGTGCCAATTATCTAAGTGCAATGTTTTTGTTAGTAATTCAATGATATCTCAATTTAATGTACAGTAGTTTAAGTCTTTGGTTCTTTTAATTGTGATGATTTTGGCTCAAATTTCACAAAAACCCACCAATTCACTATCTCAACAAATTATAATACTTCATAAGACCAAATGAATTATAAGAACCAAAGGCTTAAACTACTTCAGTCTGTGTGCATTTAATTTATTTAATACACAAGTTTCACAATTTGAGTTGAATTACTGAAATAAATGAACTTTTCCACGACATTCTAACTTATTGAGATGCACATATATATATATATATATATATATATATATATAGTTTCAACAAGGTTGTTATTCCCATTATCCACACATAAAACCCTAGGTCATGCTGATGGACTATTTGGTATTATTGTCTTATATATCATCACAGTTGTTCTTTAAAATAAAAACATTTGCGGGTTTGTCTTACTGAGCTATAGTGAATTATCATCATATCCTAAGTTTTTTCTTATCCACAATCCTAAAATAAAGAATATAGGCTACATATCAATATACGTTATACAAAACAGATAAGTCTCCATCAGTGGATAATTTTTATCAACATCGCTCAGCTAAAACTGCTCAGTCTGCTTTGTGTTCAGTGAAAAGTGCAATAATATCTGACTTCATTTAACATGCAACCCATCTGTTGAGATTGAGGACCACTATTTACGTTCATCACACAGAAACATAATTAATATTTATCATAGGTGAGGCTATTTATAGCATAGGTAGGACTATATCATGGCAGCGAATTAAGAATTTGTTCCCCAGACTTCATTTGTGAGCCGCAAATATTACACCGCTCTGTTCTGCCTGAAGTACTTGGAGATGCCGCCACCAAGCGTTTGATAGGAACTTAATCTAACTAATTAAGTAGCTCCAGACTGCAGTCTGGACGATGGGACGATGGGACACATTAAGGTGGGGCGACACGTGTCGCTCCGCCCACCCCAAATTTCATTGGTTTATATTATAATACAGCAGAGCTTATTGGTGTAGGCGTTTGCGCATAAGCATTCTTTCATAAACGTTTTCATGAGTGATCTATGCTGTTTTGCTGTACTACAGAAATATTAAGTGCTAACAATAGCGATTTTATTTAGAATCAATTAGCAAATGTTTGTTTTTTAAACTTATGACAAACTAGTTAGATTAAGTTCCTATCAAACGCTTGGTGGCGACATCTCCGAGTAGCAGTTACTTCGGGCAGAACAGAGCTGTGTAATATGAGCGGTTCACGAATTAAGTCTGGGGAACAAATTCTTAATTCCTGGCCATGATATAGTCCTACCTATGCTATAAATAGCCTCACCTATGAGAAATATTAATTATGTTTCTGTGTGATGAACGTAAATAGAGGTCCTCCTTAATTTCAACAGGTGGGTTGCAAAATGAAGTCAGATATTAATGCACTTTTCACTGTACACAAAGCAGACTGAGCAGTTTTAGCTGGGCGATGTTGATAAAAATGACCAACTGTTTGAGATTTAGCTGTTTTGTTTAATGTATATTTATTATGTAGCCTATAGGCCTATTGTTTATTTTAGAATCGTGGATAAGCAAAAACTTAGGATATGGTGATAATTCATTGTAGTTCAGGAAGACATGGGATAAACCCGCAAATGTTTTTATTTTAAAGAACAACTGCGGTGACAAATAAGACAATAATAAATAGTCCATCAGCGTGAACTGAGGTATTATGTGTGGATAATGGGATATTTTTTTTGCATATAGGCTTATTTTAAATGTTTTTGTTCACTAAAACAGCTGTTATTAAATCTGACCTATACAGCGAATATTATTAATAATGTGCTTTACTGTTTATTTAAGCAATACATGTTCATATATTTTCTCTGCAAAATTTTTATTTATACTTTATATATGGGTCATTATACGAAAACGTGCCATTCCCCACTTTTAATGTTTGATTTTCAAAGTACTGTTTTGAAAATCTTTAAGCCCCTTTTTGGATGAAGTAGATCCTTACCTCTCAGGAAAATGTGCCATGCCATCTCAGGCTATCTTATTTTTTTTTATTTATTCATATAACCAACGTAAATGTGTGTGTTTGGTCAACCCTGTTACGGACATATTAATTACTTTTTGAAAAGGTTTTAAATACATATATAGAACAAATCTGATATACTGTGAAAGATAACCCCCCCTTGTTACATTAAGAGTGTTTGTGAATTGAGAATATTGAAAATTTTATTTTTTTTAGTGGATGAATATGTTCATTTCCAAATGACACTCTTCCAGCATCTTCTGTTTTAAGAAAAATGTATGGAAACAGAAATAAAACACCTCAATTCAACTTTGAGTGGATTATTAGCCTCTCTTACTAAACATTTACAATTAGTTGATTACATTTTTATTTTCATTTTTTTTATTATATTAGAATATTATACAAGTAACAGGGTTGACAACAGTTATGCTTGTTTGAGTTACAGTTATGGGTGTAATGGAGTCTTAATTGGACATTCATAAACCTTTAATTCAAAAATTCTAATCAGCATTTTTTGGAGACAGTTCTATTGAGATATTTTAGCATAAAAATTATGAAAAATTATGATGATTCTGCGGATGTAAATGTAAACCAATTGTTTTATTAAAACATTAACATTACATCACAATTAAATGACCAATTGAACATGTTTGGCCTTAAGGTCAAGGGTCATGGTGGAGCCTCTTTCTCCTTCTTTGACCTTAAACGACCCTGATCACGTTGCCTGCAACACAATGAAGCACTGATCAATGAAATCTTGTACTGACAATCAAATTATCATAAATAAATAGGGAGATGCATGTACATGAACATGCATGCACACCCACACACACACACCCACACGCACACACACACACATACATACATACATACATACATGTTGGTGCAACTGCATTGTGAGGACTCTCCATAGGCGTAATGGTTTTTATACTGTACAAACTGTATATTCTATCCCCTTACACTGCCCCTATCCCTAAACCTACCCATCACACAGACACTGCCCCTATCCCTAAACCTGCCCATCACAGGAAACATTCTGCATTTTTAAATTTTTAATAAAACATTGTTTTTTATGTTTTTTAAGTTATTTGATTTACGAGGACTTATGAAATGTCCTCATAAACCACGTTTAAGTTGTAATACCATTGTAATACACATGTCATTATACAATATGTGTCCTCATAAATCACATAAACCAGCACACACATACACACACACACACACACCTTAAATCGAAATTTACAAAATTGAAACATTGAACAAAAGCCATAACTTCTATTTACTCTAACCCTAACCTTGAGGGCCCTGGTGCTGGCTCTACACCTGGTTCTGGACTTAGAGGTGGCATCATGCACTGATCTATGATTGCTGTACTTGCTGCTTTGGCTGTTCTGCTTTTCACTTGTGCTGCTCTCCAGTTCCGCCGCTTGGCTCTCCTTTCTCTGTCATTTAGTTCACTAACTGACTGCTTTTTCCTGTGTCTCTGTCCTTTCTCCATTTTGCCCTCTCTTTTCCTAAATATGCTTCTCGCTCTCAGGATCAGCATCTCTCGTTGTCTGTATCTGCGCTGTTTCTCAGCTGCAGAAAGAGGCATCCTAACAAAATCAAATCAAAATACATAAAACACTTTAACAGCAACCTTGCTAATTTATTGACTTCTCATAATAAAAATAATAATGACTTTTGGTTTATAAAGCACATTTATAAAAACCAATGCACTTGTGTGTATCAGTATAGATCAGTAACCTCAACACATTTTAGCCTACCTATCAGTAGAATAAATAAAAAACATGATTTTTAGGGATGAAAACTGTAAAAACATGTATATTATGTAAATACTATTAGTAAGAAAAGTACGTCTGTGGAAATTCTCAGTCATCCAGGTCATAGTTATCCAAGAAGGGTTGGCTCAGGGGTGAGTTGCCCTTGATTTAACCCTTCTTGGGTATACAACATGGGTAAGACACACAAAAGCATACTTTCGTCAACCCTGTTACCCTGGAATGGTAACAGGTTGATTTAAAATGTTTTTGCCATTACTAGCCATGAGGTATAGGTAATGACACCACATTATGTGCCTTAATGAGAGGCATAAATTTTGTTATATATGTACATTTTTAAATATGTACAAATAACTTTTTAACATATGCTTTTCTGGTAACAGGGCTGACACAATGAGCGTGTCCCTGTCTTTCAGACATTACATAAACTCAAAGAAAATTAATTAAAAGAAGAGAACACTTACTTGTCTTCTACCATCAACTTCATGAAAGGCAGATGATGTCACTTCCTGGAACTGATGCAACTTTTGGAACAGTCCATTTTCTTTAAAGAGGTGTTTCATAAAAAGTAACAGGGTTGACGAGAACCTAGGGACCCGAATAAATTGTGTGTTTTTTTCCAAATTTGACACGTTAAGAATAAAATCCATTCATGACTAATGAACTGACACTTAAGGCTTTATACAAGTATATGTTTTTATGATAGTTTGACTTTTTGGCCTCGATAGCAAGTAGAAGTAGAAAATCATACTGAGGGACAGGCCATTTTCAACATTTCTGCAAGATGCTTTGCACAAAAATGTGATTAAAATCCTTTAAAAACAAAAGAAACAGAAATTAATTTATCCTTATATTATGAGACATATTATGGAAACTAAATTATAAAATATTTTATTTGTTTTATGGTTTATTAAGATTTACAGAGCTTTTTTTTTCTGAGGGACACAAAATGGCACGTTTTCGTATAATGACCCATATATAGGCTATATGCACAAATTAAATTACTGGTTTTGTGGCTCAATCCTTTAAAAAGAACCAGGAATCACTGTATTATATTAGGCCTACTGATTTTAGATTTGTATTATAGTCTTTAATAAATACAAAAATATTAATCACAGAGATGGTCTTTTATTAAAAGTGCTCACGTACCTGTTGCTCAGATTTACAGCTCCGAGTGATTTTAATATTCGACATTGATCGAGTGTTAATAACTAAATCTAAATTCATCCCGTACACAGATTAGAGCACGCACACACAATGAGGGGGTGGATACTTAAATCCACATAGATTTTTAATATTTGATGTCACGGACACTTATTTGCTATAAGATAGAAGCCTTTAAAAACGTTATGTGTCAATATATGCTCAAATATTTTATTAAGATATAAACAAGGAAACATGGAGCTTCTCATGAAAACATTTGTTTGCACTTTATAACCTACAAGTTTGTGACACATTGAGAAACTTAACTCATCTCTTTAAACAACAACAAAAAACGGTTGTGCTTTAAAATGCAAAATCATCCACTTATGTTCGTGTTTGTCCCTTTCTAAAATACAGCAAATTATCATTATTTGCGTAAAAAATCTCAATTTAGTGCTGATTCGCGGCCTGCCGATCCTCAAGGAAATATGAATGAAGAAACCTGGAGGTGCTGTCATCAAGAGTTTATTTGTAAACAATGACTTCATCTGACTAAAATGACCATTGTTACTAAACAGATTGTAATTAAGATAGGCGTATAATTCTAGAGTTAGCACATAATATTTCTGTAATATGGCCGAATCAATTTGACAAAATCGTTCACAAAGGAATGCACATGCTTGGGTCTACACCAATAAGATTTGCCGTATAAACCAATGGAATTGGGGGTGGGTGGAGCGACACGTGTCGCCCCGCCCCAAGTGTCGCCCCGCCCCATCCTCCAGACTGCAGTCTGGAGTACTTGAACTAATTCGTCATACGTTTAAAAAACAAACATTTGATAATTGATTCTAACTAAAATCGCTGTTGTTAGCACTTAATATTTCTGTAGTACAGCAAAACAGCATAGATCATTCATAATAACGTATATACAAGAATGCTTGTGCGCAAACGTCTACACCAATAAGCTCTGTTGTACTATAAATCAATTAAATTGGGCTGGGCGAAGCAACACGTGTCGCCCCACCGTAATGTGTAGCCCCGCCCCATCGTCCAGGGTGCACTCTGGGGCTACTCGCAGATTCAGATAAACAGATTAACTCCGAACATCACCAAACAAGCTACTAAAGTCACATAAAAACAGCAAAAATAAAAGAATATAGTAAGAATAAAATATGTTACAAAGACAGTTCCGCTCATCATTTATTCATGCTGCAATGCATGATGGGAGCCAAAGATGAGTTTTCATTGGCTACAACATGCTTTTTTGATGGTCACCATTGTTGTGATTCTCATGATGATTTTTGATGGCTGTGTGTTTAAACGACATTTATAATAATTATTGAAGCAACTTTTAAATCCACGTGTCTGTTAATGCTTATAATACCAGATTTAAAAACCTTTTTCATGTAATCAACAAAGAAAACTATTGAAGCTCGTTTCCGCCACTGAATAAAAAAATAAACAAAATAATTGTGACTTTTTTTCTCGCAATTCTGTGATATAAACTCGCAATTCTGACTTATAAACTTATAAACTCGCAATTCTGACATATAAACTCGCAATTCTGAGATATAAACTCGCAATTCTGACTTATAAACTCGCAATTCTGATTTATAAACTCGCAATTCTGACATATAAACTCGCAATTCTGATTTATAAACTCGCAATTCTGCATATAAACTCGCAATTCTGACTTATAAACTCGCAATTCTGACTTATAAACTCGCAGTTCTGAGATATAAACTCAAAATTCTGAGATATAAACTCGCAATTCGGACTTATAAACTCGCAATTCTGAGATATGAACTAGCCAGCCGCACTTTTCTTTGGTTCTGCGCATCTAATCGCGCACTTACGGTATGGGCGCTGGGAGCATTCAAAATGGATGTAACGCTGTCATAACGGCGTTTCCTTTATTGCTGATATTTTCAATAGATTCGTGTTCACGGTGACCCAAAATATGTCTACCTAAAACATAATTTAACTATAAAAAGACCATAAAGCGACATCAGAATATGCATTTATTTATATTTTATATATATTTTATATCATGACATAATATGTCTTAACATGTTTTTTTATGACTTGAACATTGAATTAATATTTGTGAATTTTTGCACATTAATATTTGTATTATACATTTGTTAATATACATCATTAATCAATGTTACTATATATAAAGGCTATCTCTCTCTCTCTCTCTCTCTCTCTCTCTCTGTGTGTGTGTGTACACCTTTCAGCTCATATTTGTTTACAGTGACTATTACTATATTCATTTTAAAGTTAAATCTGCTGTACAAGATTTTTTAACAAATTAATGTTAAATCAATCCAAATCTCAATGTGCAATCTCACACTTTCTCATAAGCATTTACTTGTAAAAAGTTTTCTTTAATAGGTTTGCTCATTCTTCCAATTGATTCCTCTTAACAGTGACCCTGAATATTATTGTAATAATGTTCAAATATATTTACTGTATAGTTTCGGAGAAAATTTAAGGCAAATTCACCCCCAAAATCCGTGTATACTTGCATTGTTACATAATGTCCCATTTGCAAACACTTATATAAATTTGACCTTTATAGTTTTGCTCAGTTGACTCCTGTTCACAGTCACCCTATTACTGTTGCACCGAGTCACACCGTTACCCATTTTCAAACACTCATAAACATCTTTCCTTTAAAGGTTTGCTGGTTCTTTCAATTCATTCTTGTTCTCAGAGACCCTGACTATTACTGTAAGTAATTACTTTATAACTCGCAATTGCGAGTTTACATCTCAGAATTGCGAGTTTATAAGTCAGAATTGCGAGTTTATATCTCAGAATTGCGAGTTTATATCTCAGAATTGCGAGTTTATATCTCAGAATTGCGAGTTTATAAGTCAGAATTGCAAGTTTATATCTCAGAATTGCGAGTTTATAAGTCAGAATTGCGAGTTCATAAGTCAGAATTGCGAGTTCATAAGTCAGAATTGCGAGTTTATGTCAGATTTGCGAGTTTACAAGTCAGAATAGCAAGTTTATATCTCAGAATTGCGAGTTTATATCTCAGAATTGTGAGAAAAAAAGTCAGAATTGTGAGATAAAAGGTCACAATTACCTTGTTTTATTTTTTATTCAGTGGCCGAAACGGGCTTCCATAGAAAACCTAAGTTAGCTATTCAGATCACTACTTGGTGATTAGCTCATAACACAATCAACACCTCATGAGCACCTTACCTCTGACTTATCTAGCTGTTATAATTCAGTTACAGTCAAACAAAATCTTAAATTAAAAATGTAAAGGGCAATAGATCCCAACTAATGCAAACACTGACCACTAAAAGGGTGACATACAAATTTTGATTTTCTCCTTTGGTGATTCTGCTTGTTAACATCAGGTGTCTTCAATAATGGTAAATCATCACCAATTAATCACCTAATTATCTCATTAACTTTAACACTGCTTCAGTGTTACTTTTAGCACTGTGTCAGTGTTTATATGAGTCCAGTGAGTCCACACTCATAGTATTAAATTAGGGATTTTGCTGTGGTCCTTACTCTGCTCAAGTAGTCAACGAAAATACCCATACTTGAGATGATTTTCTGAAATATATGATATTATTCTTGAAAACAATATGTTAATGTATTATGGAATAAAATAGTTTATTTAATTATCAAAGAAAGAAAAAATAATAAATGCTGTGATACTGTGATGCTCATTGCTAATTTCACAATTAACTCTTCACTTGAACAGTTTATGTTGTTGTTTATGGTATCATTGTGATAATTGACCATCAAAACATAGGGGTAGACATCATCCTTTCTGTGTTATCATGTTTGGTTCAGGAGCTATGACACAAAATCCACAATTTGGTTATGGCAGAAAGTAAAATGGTCGCCATGACAACCACTAGGGTTTTATTTTGTTGTGATGGCTCCATTTCTGAAAATGTTTCACATCCCCTGAAATATAGCAGCAGTTAAAACATTTATTGTAAATCTCAACTGATAACATTAATATAATAAAATTTGCCACTGCCTATAAAAACATTTTCTATCAAAACATTAACGTTTTTATAGAAAATATGTTATAGTTTGTTATAGAAAAACAAGTTATGCTCAGAGTCCAGAGCCGATCATAACATTATACCAGTAACTTTCCGAGACCTACAATATCGCGGGACCCAACGCAACAGAGTGCGGTGCGGCACAACGGTTGATGTGCGGGTGCGGGTGGATAGAGGCTCGTGTGTGCGGGATGCGGAGACGAGGTTTATTCACTCTAGGCCAGTGGTTCTCAAACTTTTTACACCAAGTACCACCTCAGAATATATTTGGCTTTCCAAGTACCACCATTATGACCAACATTAAAATGCAGTATAAATGGCTGCCCACTGCTACGTGTGTGTGTTCACGGTGTGTGTGTGTGTTCACTGCTGTGTGTGTGTGCACTTTGGATAGGTTAAATGCAGAGCACAAATTCCGAGTATGTCACGTCACTTTCAGTAGCACTATACACAGTAAAAAAAAAAAAAAACGAGTCAGTTTTATTCCTTATAAGGATATTTATTATTGTCAGCCTCTTACAGTAAATACACAGTTTGAACATGAACACTGCACCGTGCTTACTTCCACGTAAATAAAAAACGTAATTATTAAATTAAAATATATTGTACCTAAAAGTTAAATAAAAACTGTACTGTAGGCTACTTAAATGTTAAAAAAAAAAACTGTACTTAAAGATTAAATGAAAATCATACTTACTTAACATTTAAGTACAGTAACTTAGTTTTTATTTCACTTTTAAATAAAAAAGTACTTGATAAAAAAAAAAAAAACACAGGCTGTATATGTAGCTGCAAGTAACAACAATCAGGCCACGTTTCCACCAAAGCCAGCTGAAAACACCCAGGTGTGAGCGCTTGAGAGGGCTGTCAGGAAGGAGAGGCAGGATTCAGATGCGGGTACAACGGAGGTTTATTAGAACAGCAAATAATAGACAGGCGAAGAGTGCTTCCACCGTCAGTCAGAGAGGAGCAGAATCCTCTGCCACGCAGATGGTTCGATCACCACGGCAGGACGAGCCGTAACAGCGGCAGAAACAATGAAGCTGGCGAGGCTGCTCGCAAATCCGAGCGAGAGGCTGAGCCGTCCACAGCGAGTCCGCAGATAACCCGGAACGGCAGGTGTCGGAGTGGAAGCCCGCGGTATCTGGACGCACAGATGGGGGTGCAGAGAAACACAAAAACAGCTACGAGCACTGGAGCCTGACAAGACAAACGAGAGGTGAGTAACACAGTCAGTGCAAGCGGAAAAAACACAACAGTCTGACAACGGACAGAAACACACAGGGAGCTATAAAGGGGAAGTAATAATAGATAATGAGAACCAGGTGAGGAACAAGATTAGCTAACGAGCAGAGAAACAAGGAGGGCGGGGAAACAATAAGGTTGACAAACACATGTGGCGAGCTGTCAAAACAAACCCAGCACATGACATCACACACAGAGACAGCAAGAACAGGTGATCAGACCTGAGACCCGACAAGGGCAGCGTATTTTCGAGACGCTGCGGTTGCTATGATATGGAATATCCGCTGAAGTAATACGGCAGACGTATCGCGAATGAAATGTTTCTCCAAGCATTATTTTTCATAACAATATTATTGTACTCCGGCAATTCCATCTGGTAAAGACATAAATACTCAGAGACAAGCAATATTAACTTCTCCATTGCTGTTAAGTCGTAGTACAAGCATGGTGTCACGGTATTAGTCCCGCCCCTCCTCCACTGTGATTGGTTTAGCTGACTAAAAAGGGACAGTGATGAATGCTAACATTCTTAAATTCTCGGTGCCAAGAAAAAAACGCCCGAGTGCTCAGCATGAAAAAGATGCTCCCATTTAAAACAATTAAAAAAAAAATCGCTTTGGTGGACACGCGGCCTGATTTATATTTAATTCTGAGATTCCTCTATGTAGGCTACCACTAGAGAAATCTCACGCACCACTAGTGGTACGCTGTACCACACTTTGAGAACCACTGCTTAGGCAATTTTAACTATTCCTGAGCGCGTTTGACTCCCAACGCCCGGTTCGTGTGACTAGTGTGATCGCTCTGTGCTGCGCTCGGATGCAGTTAGTTTGGCCGTCCTTCGAGCCAGCCGGCTCGGTTGGAAGAGCTTGGTTCTCTGCTGTCTTCAAGTGCTATCGGAAATGTCCTATTTCCAACTTTTCAGTTGTCATGATTACGAGCACCATACATTCTTTTGTGTGAAAAATAACATTGAACAGTGGTTTGTGAATGTTGATTTCTTAGCCTAAAAATTTGGTAATGCTTTAGGTTACAGCCCGCAATGTACCGCGTAATTAAACAGAATTTACATCGTACCTATAGAGTACCTCCACAGTACCTACTCGGGTAACAATAAGGGAACAATTTGCAACGTTTGGGGAATAAGGGGGTAATAACCTGCTGAATTATAAAGCATTTATACTGTAAGTATTTTATAACTAAAGGGCACCTATTCTGATATTTCGTGATATGTATGACACATAAAGCGCAATTTTCTGCGTGGGCATAACTTATAGCTGTACGTATGTGCAGGTAAATGGAAACATTGTGCAAAGTTTGGGGAATAAGGGGGTAATGACTTGGGAAATGAAAAGTATTTATACTGTTAGTATTTTTTTTTTTCTTTGGTTCATTTTAGGTCAGACAAAAATGTAAGGCAAATATTGTAATCTAATACAAATACAATAGATGTTGCACATATCTTCATATAACATACCAATTCGGATTAGAAAAAATAAAATAAGTCATGTATAGTTATATATTCAAATACAGTATGTAAAAAAAAAAATAAAATAGAAAGAAAGAAGAGAAAAAAAAATAATAATTAAGATACAGTTGTCTCCTTTAAATATTCCAGAAATGGGCTCCAGACTTTCAAAAACAGCTTTTGTTTTATTGCAAACCGAATCTTTTCCATCCTGGAGCATGTAAAACATCAAAACCCATTGGCGATAAGCCTGTAATGTGTTTAAGTTGATAGATTCGGGAAGAATGCCAAACAACGCTGTCAAGGGGTTGGGGTCTAATGGTAAAGAAAAATAACAGAAAAGCATCTGAAGATTTTCCTCCAGAAATCAGACAGTTTCGACAGGACCAGAAAGAATGCAATAACGTGGCTGGTTCAGTTTCGCAGCGAAGGCAGGTTGGGTCAAAATCAGGGAATATTTTGTTTAGTTTAGTTCTAGACCAATGGACTCTGTGCACTACCTTAAATTGAATGAGAGTGTGTCTAGAATTTATGGATGATGAGTGTATTCGGGCAAGAATTAGATCCCACGTATTTTCCTCAAGCCTCAAATTCAATTCCTCTTCCCAGAGCGCCTTCAGTGGGCGCATTGAGGGGGATTGTTTTGTGTTAATTATAGTATACATTTTTGAAATAGCCCCTTTTAATGATGTGTACAGGTCTAAAATCTCATCAAGTATATTTTTATTTGGCAAGAAGGGAAAGTTAGAAAACTGCTTGCCAATAAAGTTCTGTATCTGAAAGTATCTAAATAAATGGGAGCTGGGTAAGTCAAATTTCTCTCTAAGTTGTGTGAAGGATGCAAAATTGTTAGCTATGTATAGCTGACTAACTGTAGCTAAACCATGTTCCCTCCAGATGTTAAAGGCCCCGTCCATCAAAGAGGGTGGAAAAGAAATATTACAATAAACCGGCGCTTGAATACAAGGGTCTTTAAGGTCTAATGCTAAACGGAACTGAGACCAAATCCTTAATGAATGTTTAACAACTGTTTTTTTTTATTAAAGTAGTATACTTAAAATAAACTGGTACACTTAGTAAGGATGTTAAGGTTGCTGGTATACAAGAGGCAGCTTCCATCCGTACCCATTGATACTCCTTTAATTGTAGATCCTGCTGTACCCAATATAACAGATTCCTAATGTTCGCTGCCCAATAATAGGTTTGAAAATTTGGTAGAGCCAGGCCACCCAAACACTTTGGTTTCATAAGGTGACTTTGATTAATTCGTTTTGACTTATTCCATATAAAAGAAGAAATATTCCTCTGCAAAATTGTAAAAAAGGATTTGGGGATAAATATAGGAAGGCACTGGAAAAGATATAGAAATGTAGGAAGAACATTCATTTTAATAACATTCACCCTTCCTATCAAAGACAGAGGAAGACATTTCCAGGACATAAAGAGAGACTTAACATGGTTATGGAGAGGACTAATGTTGGCACTGAACAGGTCAGAATATTTACGGGTCACCTGAATCCCCAAATATTTAAAGCGATTCCTGATAATCTTGAATTGAAAGTCTGAATATGATATCTGAAGGGAAGGTGAGTTCAGTGGGAACAGTTCACTTTTACAGAAATTTAATTTGTATCCTGAAAAACTACTATAGATATCTAGAATAGAGAGAGTTTGAGGAATAGAAGAGAGAGGGTTAGATAAGAAAAGAAGAAGGTCATCAGCATATAAAGAAACCTTATGCACTGTTCCTGCACGAATGATACCACAAACCTGTGCACTGGACCGTAGGGCAATTGCAAGGGGTTCAATGGCTATAGCAAACAACAATGGGGAAAGGGGGCAACCCTGTCTTGTGCCCCGTTGTAGATTGAAATACTCTGAAAATACATTATTGGTACGTACAGAAGCTTTAGGGGCTGCATATAAAAGTTTAATCCAAGAAGTAAATATGGGGCCAAATCCAAATTTTCCTAAGATCTGAAAAAGATAATTCCATTCAACACGATCAAACGCCTTTTACATTTACATTTACATTTACATTTAGTCATTTAGCAGACGCTTTTATCCAAAGCGACTTACAATTGGGAGTACATAAAGCAATTAATCTTGAAGAGGCAAACATACAGAGGAAGTGCCAATAACACCAAGTCTCAGGCATTGTTCAAATAAGTACAAGCTAGCAAGGGAAGGAGAGAAAGATGAAGATTTTGAAAAAGTGAAAGTTCAATTTTTTTATTTATTTTTTTGTATTTTTTTTATGTAGTCAAGTAGAGTTGAAAGAGATGAGTTTTCAGTTGTTGCTTGAAAATTGACAGGGATCCAGCATTCCGGATGGGGTGGAAGATCATTCCACCGGCCAGGAACGGTGAAAGAGAATGTTCTGGAGAGTGATTTTGAGCTCTCTGTGATGGTACCACGAGGCGCCGCTCACTAGCAGATCTCAGACTTCTGGAGGGATGTAAATTCGTAATAGTGAGTGGAAGTAGGTGGGTGCTGAGCCTGTGGTTGTTCTATATGCAAGCATCAGTGTCTTGAACTGGATGCGAGCTGCAACTGGTAGCCAGTGCAAGGAGACAAAGAGAGGTGTAACATGGGCTCTTTTGGGCTCGTTGAAGACCAGTCGTGCCGCTGCATTCTGAATCATTTGTAGAGGTTTGATTGTGTCTGATGGAAGTCCAGCTAGAAGAGCATTGCAGTAGTCCAGTCTAGAAATGACAAGGGCCTGGACAAGAAGTTGTCCAGCATGCTCTGTCAGAAAGGGCCTGATCTTTCTGATGTTGTGTAGTGCAAACCTGCAAGATCGAGCAGTCTTTGCAATGTGCTCTTTGAAGGTCAGTTGGTCATCGAAGATTACACCAAGATTTCTGACCAAGCTGATGGGGTAATTGTTGATGAACCTAACTGAATCGTGAAATCATGCTGTAGAGTTGGAGTTGCAGGGAAGACAAGAAGCTCAGTCTTTGCCAGGTTGAGCTGTAGATGGTGTTCTTTCATCCATGCCGAGATGTCCGCCAGGCAGCCTGAGATCCGTGCAGCTACTGTTGGATCATCTGGTCGAAATGAGAGATAGAGCTGTGTGTCATCAGCATAGAAATGGTAGGAGAAGCCATGTGCCTGTATGATGGGAGCCAGTGATGTAGTGTATGTGGAGAAGAGGAGGGGTCCAAGAACCGATCCCTGGGGAACCCCAGTGACCAATTTATGTGCTTTGGATACCTCCCCTCCCCAGGCCACCCTGAAAGACCGACCAGTGAGATAGGATTCAAACCAGCGAAGTGGAATCCCAGTGATGTCCAGTGATGAGAGGGTGGACAGGAGGATCTGATGATTGACAGTGTCAAAAGCGGCAGACAGATCCAGCAGAATGAGGACTGATGATTTGGAATCGGCTTTTGCAATTCGCAGGGCTTCAGTGACCGATAGTAGCGCAGTCTCAGTTGAATGGCCACTCCTGAAACCTGACTGTTTAGCGTCCAGTTTGTTGTTCTGTGAAAGAAACAATGAGACCTGGTTAAAGACAACTGCTCGAGTGTTTTGGCAATGAATGGAAGGAGAGAGACAGGTCTGTAGTTTTCTAAAAGAGAAGTGTTTAATGTAGGTTTTTGAGCAGTGGGTTACCCGAGCCTGCTTGAATGCAGTGGGGAAGATGCCTGTGAGGAGAGATGTGTTGATAATGTGTGTGAGTGCTGGTAAGAGTGCGGGAGAGATTGCTTGGAGAAGGTGTGAGGGGATAGGGTCTAGAGGACATGTTGTAGGATGGCTGGAGAGGAGAAGTTTGGATACTTCCGCCTCAGTGAGGGACAGAAGGAGAAGATGGGAGTTTGAGCAGTGGATCTAGTTGGTTGGGGTCCTGTGTGAGTGGAGGTGAAAACTGACTACTGATTGTTTTAGTTTTGTTTGTACAAAAAGTTGCAAAGTCATCAGCTGTTATAGACGTGGTGGGAGGTGGTGGAGGGGGACAGAGGAGATAATTAAATGTTCTAAAGAGATTACGCATATCTGGAGCATTGTTGATCTTGTTATGGAAATGTGACGATTTGGCAGTGTGGACTTCAGCAGAGAAAGATGAAAGAAACGATTGATACATACTCAGGTCCGACGGCTCGTTTGATTTTCGCCATTTTCTCTCTGCCGCTCGGAGTCTGGTCCGATGTTCACGAAGAACATCAGATAACCAGGGGTTAGAAGGGGCAGTTCGTGCTGGCCTGGAGGAGAGAGGACAAATGTCATCTAGACAAGTGGTTAAAGTAGAGCATAAAGTATCAGTAGCAGCATTCACATCCAGAGATGAGAAATGGGTAGGTGAGGGAAGAGAGGAGGATACTACAGAGGAAAGATGTGAGGGAGAAAGGAGCGTAGGTTTCGTCTAAAAGTAACTGGTAAGGGGTTGGTGGCACCGGGTAGCAAAGTGTAATGTGAATTTAATGAAGAAATGGTCAGAGATATGTAGTGGTTGTACCAGAATGTTATCTGCAGTACAATCGTGTAAATTAAATCAAGTTGGTTGCCTGATTTGTGAGTGCTAGTAGTGGTAAGGCGTTTGAGATCAAATGAAGCTAGGAGCGAATGAAAGTCTGTAGCATAAGGCTTTTCTAGATGAATGTTGAAATCGCCAAAAACTAAGAGTGGAGTTCCATCCTCCATGAAAGAGGACAGCAACCCATCCAGCTCCTCTAGGAAGGGGCTAGAATTTGGCCAGGGGACGGTAGATTACCACAATCTGGAGTTTTATAGGAGCCATGACAGTAATCGCATGAGATTCAAATGAGTTGTAATTGCATAGGGGCGAGTGGGTTGAGTATTTCCAATTATTTGAAATGAGAGACCAGTGCCCCACCCCGCCAACCTGACGTGGGGTGTGAGAGAAAGAGAAATTGTTAGAGAGGGCAGCTGGGGTTGCTGAGTCTTCTGGACGAATCCAGGTCTCAGTCAAGCCCAAGATGCTGAGAGTGGATTGTAAAGAAAAAGCGGAAATGAAGTCTGCTTTGTTGACAGCTGACTGACAATTCCAGAGAGCCATAGAGAAAGAAAGAGGTGTAGTAGAAGATGTAGAGATGGGGCGCAGGTTAGCAGGATTACTTTGCCGTCTGCGTGTGATGTTAGAGCGTGGTCGAGAGACAACTGGAATGGTTTTGAAACACATGATAGAAGATAGCAAAGGAGAGTGTGTGAGGGAAGATAGAAATGATACTTAAGTGTGTTGCTCGGTGTCGTTGCTCGGGTGAAGTCGCGCAGGAAAAAGTCGATTGTCTTTACACTCGTCTGTCTTCACACGAGGATGCTGAACGCTTCCGCAGACGCTTCCGCATCAGTCTCGGACATCAAATAAATACACAGTCTAATTAAGAGAATAGAGTGACAACAGCTGAGAACGGCTTCTGATTAGCCCAGCCAATAGACTAACAGAATGCTAATAGAGACGAAACTAACACCTTGCCCAAGGAGCAATGGAGGCGCAAATGATTATAATTACCAGTAAGTGCAATCAAAACTATAAACCAACGAAAATGCAGACTACAAATAGGTAGGAAACAAAATATTCCTTCCTAGCAGCAAGTAAATAATTTCAACAACAGATCTATGAACAAGTATTAAAAGCACTTACAAGCTGACGTCCGTTTCTTCTGGTGACTAATCGGCTTCTCCCCTTTTCGCCTTTTCCCCTAATCGCCTTTTCCGCGTCAAGTGACAGCACCACCTCTGGGTTGTTTGAATGGGAAGAATACACTATATTAAAAAGATGTCTAATATTAGAAAAAGAATATCTATCCCGAATAAAACCAGTTTGATCAGGTGAAATTATTTGACCCACAGAATTTTCAACACGGACAGATAAAAGTTTGGCTAAGATCTTGTAGTCACAATTTAGCAGAGAGATGGGACGGTATGAACCACATTCCAGTGGATTCTTGTCTTTCTTTAGGAGCAACGAAATAGTCGCTTGATAGAGACTTGCAGGCAAACAACCATGTTGAAGGCTTTCTGAGAAAACCAAAAGTAAAATTGGGCTTAATAAATTTGAAAAAACTTTATAGAATTCTGTTGGAAACCCATCAGGCCCTGAGGCCTTACCAGATTTCATAGATGCTATAGATTCCTTAATTTCTTCGATTTGAATGTTCTGCTCTAAAGAGTCACGAGACAACTTATTAATAGTGGGAAATTCGATTCCATTAAGAAAGGTGTTCATTACAAAATCATCTGGTGGGGATTCTGAGGAATATAAATGAACATAAAATTCTTTAAATTCAGAATTAATTTCTTTATAGTTTACAGTGATGGCTCCTGATTGTAATCTTAGTTGGGGAATCATTCGAGATGCTTCAGCCTCATGAATCTGGCGGGCAAGTAACTTCCCAGTCTTATCACTCTGCTCATAAACCCTATGTTGAGCACATAGAGTCAGTTTTTCAGCTTCATCGGTTGATAATAAGTTATATTCTGCCTGTAAGAACTGATGTTCTTCAAAAAGTTCAGGAGATGGATCTGAGGCATACTGACTATCAATAAGTGCTATAGAGTTAGATATTTCTTTAAGTCGTCTTTTCTTCTCTTGATTTTTATGGGATGAATAAGAAATTATTAGACCACGTAAATAACATTTCAGGCATTCCCAAATAGTAGAGTATGGCATGCCTGGCGTAGTATTGACTTCCATAAAACTTGATATATTGGAGGAGATCAATTCAATAAAATTCTTGTCAGATAGGAGACCTGGATTAAGACGCCACTGACAGCATTTAGGTGGTTGATATGTAATCTGAAGATCTAATATAATTGGTGCATGATCCGAAATTACAATACTTTGGTAAGAACAGTCCTGTAAGTATGAAAGAAATGTATGGTCCAGAAAGAAATAATCAATGCGAGAATACGTCTGGTGAACATGAGAAAAAAAAGAATACTTCCTTTCAGACGGATGCAAATGGCGGAATACATCACATATACCATATTTTTGCATGAATGTGTGGATAATAGAAGCGCATTTTGATAGAGCTATGATCTTTTTGGAAGATCTGTCAAGAACAGGAGACATAACGCAGTTAAAGTCCCCAGCCAAAATAAGTGGGTGTGAATGAATATTAGGGATACACGACAAAAAAGAGGAAATAAAAGTAGGATCGTCATAATTGGGAGTGTAAACATTTGCAAGGGTCAAGGGGGTTGAGAAAAGTGTTCCTGATACAATAATGTATCTTCCTTTATGATCTACAATAGTGTCAGAGGCCACAAACGGAACAGATTTATGCACTAAGATTGCACAACCTCTAGATTTAGAGTGAAATATTGAATGGAAAACCTGTCCAACCCAATCCTTTAATCTAAAGTGGTCAACAGAGCGAAGATGTGTTTCTTGCAAAAAACAAAGTCTGCCCTTAAGCTCTTCAGATGGTTCAAGACTCTTTTAACAGGATTGTTAACAGCCTTACAATTCCAGCTGACATATCTCAAAGAGTTTGCCATATGACTGTGTTAAATGAAAGGTACCAATACATCGTGTTTAAAGAAATAATGGAAAAAAAGAGCCCAACAGAATGTATATATAAAAAATCAAATAAAATTAACACTGTGAAAAATGACCGAACTTCGAAATGAACTCTTTGAGACAGAACCCCACACCCTCCCACCTTGCCCACCCTTATTCCCCATACCCACTCTCCACCTATGAACCAAGCTAACACTACCCTTGACGGAGTGTACGCTTCCCTGAGTTAACACCCAATGATACGTGCGAGTCACTTTTGATCGAAACTCGAACGTAACTCTGCAAACTTCTAGATCATGTTACAACCAAAAAATGAAACTGAACTTTTAAATATTGTTATAAAGAGTAGAGAAAAGGGAGAATCAAAATGGATTTTTAACTCTACAACTTTCTCGACTATTCATTATCATTGCACCACGTCGAGAATTCCCGTGAAGAATAATTAACTTTACCTCAACAAGACAAAGCAGGCTATATAACGAAAATGTCTACAATAGAACGGGTAGTACAAAAAATACAATCTTTCAATTAGTCTGAAATTAAATTAGTCAATGAAAGACAAGCGGCAAATTTTAACCAGCGGACATTTAAATTACCTCAACCAAATAGTTTGTGTCCACTTTTTAAGGGGTCATTAAGTGCCGTTTCACATAGTCCATCGCTTCAGCTGGTGTATCAAACTTGTGCTCGACACCGTCATGTGTGATTCGAAAGCCGGTCAGGCCTCTCAGGCCATATTTCACATCAGATCGGGACCTCAGCACTCGTTTAACGTCATAATACGCTGCCCTCTTTTTTGCAATCTCAGGAGGGAAATCGGGGAAAATGTAGACAGTTTGTTCTTTGAATTTGAGCTGTTTGGTTTGAATGGCCCTCCGAAGAATGTCCTCCTTGACGTCAAATCGGTGAAAGCATATGACAAACGCCCGCGGCCGCTGACCCTCCGCGGGTCGTGCTGCCAGCGTACGATGGGCTCGAGCCAGAAGCAGGGGTTCACAAAGGCTGAATATTTCTTGCAGTGCTTCTGCAATACATTTTGTGGGCTGTGTGCCCTCCATACCCTCGGGAATACCCACAAGACACACATTGCTTCTGTGAGAACGACATTCCAAATCTGTGCACTTAGCTTGAAGAGCAGCAATCTCGTTCCGTAAGGAGGCCACGGCCGGTTCAAGCACTTGTAAACTAGTCGTCCACGCTGATGTCGCATTTTCCAGGCTAATCAGTCTTTCCTCGTGCGCGTTCACTTCTGAAGTTACCGCCTTTAACGAATTGTGCACCTCTTCTCGCAGGGATGATATTTCTTTCCGGAACTCGGCAGCATGAGCATCAAACTTTTGGTAAATTCCAGCTTCCAAGGACTTAATCGCTGCCATTATTGTAGCACCATCCGTTATGCTAGTTTCATCTTTAGCTGACTCTGCAGATCCGTTAGAGCTCCCAGTGTCAGTCTTTTTCTGTCGCGGAGCCTTCGACATTGAGGCGCGAGGTAATGACAAATCTCACAAAATAATGTAACAACTGTAACAAGTAAATTAAAACGTGTTGTAACTTATGTGGAAAGTAAATATAGCGATCAGTTTGCAGAGCTCCTGATCCTGCGACTTCACATGGCAGATGCTAAACCGGAAGTCCTACTGTTAGTATTTAACAAATAATGTTAAATACATCTAAGAGCCAGTTGTTCTGTGACAGTCAACTTACATGAAGGACGTTCCAAACAATTGTCCACAAAAGGTTTTCATCTATGGCAGTAATTTGATCCCACAAGATATCAAGAATCAACCTATGAAACTCAACAATGGTGAACATTATTAAATAAATCTTGCTGCAATGCATGCTGGGTACTAGCATAGAGCAAAACTCATCCAGGGCTCCCAGCATACTTCACTTTTGAGTTGAAACAAATTTGTCCAAAGTACAGGTGTTTACCTTACAAATATATCAAGGGTCTAGACCCCAAATAAGGCAGACACTAATCTCTAACATGGTTACTTCAAATGAAACTAAATCAACATCTAACCCTTAGTTAAATCTCAATAAGATCTTCTGTAGATGTCTGACAGAAAAAAAGTCAGTCTGGTTATTAATAAGTGGAGCTGGTGATGTTGTTTGTTAGATCTTGAGAGATTTAATGTATTTTATTTCAGTTGATTTTATCTAAGGCTGTGACTAAAGTTAGTTGTTCTTGTGTTTCTTTTTCTTCAGTGATTCTGGTTGTTAACAGCAGGTGTTCATCACTAATCCACAATTATCACTCAATTAATCACTTAATTACTTAATTGCAATGTATATCTTATTTTAGTGAACTCCATTTTAAAACACATTTAAAATCTTAAATGTTTAAGGCAATCAGTTTCATAAAACGGTTTGAGTTAACCTAACTTGTTGGGTTTTAAGGCAAATGTTTACTTAAACGGTTTGAGTTACAATGACTTGTCGGGTTTTACAGTGCTTGTTACATGTAGTTACTGTGTAAGTGTAACATCCGCGGGCTGTAATCTAAAGTGATGCCTTGTTACCCTCTTGTTACGTGTAGTTACTGTGTAAGTAATCTAAAGCGATGCCTTGTTACCCTCTTGTTACGTGTAGTTACTGTGTAAGTGTAACATTCGCGGGCTGTAAACTAAAGCGATTGCTTGTTACCCTCTTGTTACGTGTAGTTACTGTGTAAGTGTAACATCCGCGGGCTGTAATCTAAAGCAATGCATTGTTACCCTCTTGTTACGTGTAGTTACTATGTAAGTGTAACATCCGCGGGCTGTAATCTAAAGTGATCCCTTGTTACGTGTAGTTACTGTGTAAGTGTAACATTCGCAGGCTGTAAACTAAAGCGATTGCTTGTTACCCTCTTGTTACGTGTAATTACTGTGTAAGTGTAACATCCGCGGGCTGTAATCTAAAGCAATGCATTGTTACCCTCTTGTTACGTGTAGTTACGGTGTAAGTGTTACATCCACGGGCTGTAATCCAAAGCGATGCCTTGTTACCCTCTTGTTACGTGTAGTTACTGTGTAAGTCTAACATCTGCGGGCTGTAATCTAAAGTGATCCCTTGTTACATGTAGTTACTGTATAAGTGTTACATTCGCGGGCTGTAATCTAAAGCGATGCCTTGTTACTCTCTTGTTACGTGTAGTTACTGTGTAATTGTAACATCTGCGGGCTGTAATCTAAAGTAATGCCTTGTTACCCTCTTGTTACGTGTAGTTACTGTGTAAGTGTAACATCCGCGGGCTGTAATCTAAAGCAATGCATTGTTACCCTCTTGTTATGTGTAGTTACGGTGTAAGTGTTACATCCACGGACTGTAATCCAAAGTGATTGCTTGTTACCCTCTTGTTACGTGTAGTTACTGTGTAAGTCTAACATCCACGGGCTGTAATCTAAAGTGATCCCTTGTTACGTGTAGTTACTGTATAAGTGTTACATTCGCGGGCTGTAATCTAAAGCGATGCCTTGTTACTCTCTTGTTACGGGAAGTTACTGTGTAAGTGTAACATCCGCGGGCTGTTATCTAAAGTAATACCTTGTTACCCTCTTGTTACGTGTAGTTACTGTGTAAGTGTAACATCCGCGGGCTGTAATCTAAAGTAATGCCTTGTTACCCTCTTGTTACGTGTAGTTACTGTGTAAGTGTAACATCTGCGGGCTGTAATCTAAAGTAATGCCTTGTTACCCTCTGGTTACATGTAATTACTGTGTAAGTGTAACATCCGCGGGCTGTAATCTAAAGTGATGCCTTGTTACCTTCTTGTTAAGTGTAGTTACCGTGTAAGTGTAGCATCCGCGGGCTGTAATCTAAAGCAATGCATTGTTACCCTCTTGTTACGTGTAATTACTGTGTAAGTGTAAAATCTGCGGGCTGTAATATAAAGTGATGCCTTGATAACCTCTTGTTACGTGTAGTTACTGTGTAAGTATAACATCCGCAGGCCGTAATCTAAAGCGATTGCTTGTTACCCTCTTGTTACGTGTAGCTACGACACACCACTACAGTTAGAATTAATAATTGAAAATACTTTTATATTTATTATTGTTTAAAATGTTTTTAACGTATTTGTTTCAGCTGTTTATAATTTAAGAGTTTGTCCAAATAAACCTCCTCTGTGATGTCATGTTCTCTACTTGTGATTTTCTAATGATCTTGAAGACTCTAGTTAGCATGATCAGGTGTGTTTGATTAGGGTTAGAATGTCAACCTGAAGACACACACAGAGAATTCAACAAAACAACAGACATTAATTATTCCTCACAACCCCCTCTGGAGAGAGTGAGATGGTTATCTGACCTAGGGTACTGTCTCCTCCAGGCACTAATGGTTGGCAACGCCTTTGGTCTACATTCCTAGAGGGTATTTCAACCTCCCTCTCCCAGCACAAAAGTCGCGCCTTTCTTCATCGGACAGACAAAGGAAAACCGAATTCCTGACATTTATTCCAATTATGACTATTACAACTATCTACACAAATAAATATATGGATATTAATGTGTACTCTTTCCCTCATAGGCGTGATGTGATGATTTCGAATGTGAATTATTTAGGACAATGTGGGTGATTTTTAATCATGCTTTAAACGGCATAAACGGTAATGTGTGTGTTCTAAATGCGATGTTTAGTCTCTAAAAGATTGTTACTGGCATCTGTGTAGCAAATTATATTGATGACCGTTAAACTTTAGCATCATGTGTTACTAAACATATATATAATCTGTAAATTTGTATCTTCCACGGAATGAAACCTGAAAGCCAGTCTGCTGGACTCTGGCCTTGGCACCGACTAAACCAACCAGCTAGTCGAATTCAAAGGATAGAAGGCAGTAACATCAAAGAACAACGAACTCAGCGCCTGCAGACGATAGGAGAGCTTCGATACCACGTGCTTCCAACCGAGAGCCCCGAAGAAGCACGAATTGACCACGTGACACCCAAAACAAAGAACTGAACTCACGCGGAAGCAAGCCAAAACATCCGGCTGAAGGACCAACAGCCTTGCTTACCAGTTACAAAGCAAGTATTATAAATGAGTCTCTATTTCTGATTGACCTGTAATTGATCTGAATGCAGTAAAGGGACATACCTTCGTGATCTTATGGCTCCAGTTATGAAATAGGAAAGAGTGCTAACGTTATTCCTTCAACATTAACCTCAAAACTCGTATGCATGTGTATGTTTGTGTATTATTAGTTAATCCATTTATGTTAGTTAGAATTAATAATTGAATAAACCTTGTTTCATTTTATAAAGAATTGTCTCTTTTAATGTGATTTGAAGTATTTTTATCCTTATTTGCCAAATGAAACCTCCTCAATGTCATTTGAGATTGGTGAGATATGTTGATGTTATTGATCGGTGATCATCATTTAATAAAGTATAAATTGTAAGTTAAATATTGTGATTTTCTAAATATTGAATATTTAAGGAATAATTCGGAGCTGAAACAATAGCTTCATTTTAAACTGGCATTTGACATGCTTGCTTTAGTACCATGGAATGTAAATCGTAGCAGGCTGTAGTAATCGAAAATGTTATTTGTAGATGGTCCCTCAAATAAGCGATGACGTCACGACTCTCCAAAGAGGTAAGTGTGTTTCTCAGCTTCTTTAAAACGTCGAGTTCTACAGAAAAGTGTGTTCTGATTTGTGCTCATAGTAGTCGGTAATGATAACTGACCGAAATTAGCTTTTTTTATTGCAGATTAGCAAAGTTATTGAACGCGGAATTTCGAATGTGCGAATATAAAACCAACTTTATCCAAGTTTCAGGCTTTTGGGGGAGAAGTGCAAAAAGTAATCAGGTTTGTTATTTTTCTTGAAAAAAAAGAGTTTTATATTTATTTATTGTCATGTCTTGGGAAGTTTCTTTTTAGATTAAATCTAATCCCAACTTTATTCAGTGGTGGAATAAGGTAAAATGTATTCTCTTTTGGATTTTTATAAATTAATTAAAAAGCCATTTTGTACTATTTTCTTTTTTCATTTTAAGTTTGAATATTATGATCCTTTTGATTTAATTTCTTATGCTAGGCCTCTTTCTTGAACGAAGGTTTTGAAACCTTTCCTTACCAAAGACCCCTTAAGCATTTCACTTGCATAAAGAAATTTGACATTCAGTCAATTACCGTTTTCTGTAAATGTTAATATTAATCACCATGCATCTGTCTGTAGAACCTGTTTTTTGTAAATGTAATATGTATTTGTCTGTAATATGAGTTTACATTGTATTGCATGTGCAGTAAAGCCAAATACAGCTTTATTCAAGATGCAGTCAGTGAAACAAGTTTTAATTGCTTGCTCATTCTTGCTTCACACATTCATCTTAAAATATTTATTGAACTTTTAAAACTTTGTTTATTTATAATGTATTTGTATTTATTTTTGTACTGGCAGAGTAGAAAGTTCACAAGAAGTATTTATTTGTAGTGCAGAAAATGGCCAGAGCTGTTGCACAGTGTTTGTTGCAGGTGCTCAAACATCTGTCGTGATACCCATATTTTACTTTCTGTCTCTCTCAGCTGTCCTTTAAAACAAAAACAAGTAGATCATAAATAACAAAGTTAGATTTATAGCTCTTGATATAGTTCAGCTATGTAGTAATATGGACCGATCAAACAGATTTGAACATTCAAACACTTTTTGTTTATTGCCATAATTCATACATTTGTTTTACTTTTTGTAATAATCCGTGTTTCCTCTAGTATTTGTTCCAGCTGTCATGGCAGGACTATATCCCATGGACGACACCCCCTCCCCCAAGAATCACGTGCACTCGCAATTCAATTTATTATAACTAAAAAAGACAAGTAAATAATAAAATATGAATAAATAAATTAATGACAATCAATAGCACAAACAAAAACAAGATACAATTTAAATCAGTAATAATCTATTCAACTGTAAAATAACACTGGATAGTCTTCAATGTATAATGAAAGACAGCAGCAGGTTTATTTAGGCTGCTGTCTCTTTAAGACCTCATGCATGGATCTAATATGTTACACATTGTTCTATGCTTACTTTTCTTTTTAGAAACGCTTGTCTGTTTAATAAAAAAAAAATGTGTAGCACCCTCTGATCAATCATCAAAAATTCTGATAAAATTTTTTCCTTCCTTATACGAGGTGACATTTGACTCTTTTAAAGTGATTTACGGGGCATTTTCTTTTTTACAAGTGGCATTTTTCTAATTGTATTAAAAGTATGTCATCTGTCTAATTAAAAAAATATAATTTGAAGCTTTTTAGAATTTATAATTTAAACAATATAATGAGAAGTAAAATAAGACAAATAAGTTAGCAATCATATGAAATTAGTATTAATAAAAAAAAAATTGTACTACAGAGGACAAATGCACAGAAGAACACAAAAGTGGCTTGTAGTTATGTTTAATGAGGCTCAGAGGTGGCATGAGTCCAGTTAAATTCATGTTGAGATTAATGTGTTAAATATAAAATGTTGAATATAAAAATATTAAATTATTGAAATAACTGAAAGTATACTTTAAAAATGAAATTGAATCCACCAGCCGGTGGCGGCATGTCACTGATTTTATCACTGAATCATTTATTCAATTGATCCGTTCGACCAGGTGAGTCATTCAGGAGTGAAGCAAGTGACTGTGTTTATGAATGGGGGGAATCACTGACTCACTAGATTAATTTAAACACACAGGTCATTGTTGAATGAAGACACTGCTGCGTTTGCTTTTAGAGATGCTGTTTTTCTTTATTTGAAACTATTTTCCTTGATAAAACGGCACAAAATCAGGCAATAGTGTTACACTCAGACAACGTAAGTCACTTAATATTAACTACTTGTTTATTGAGCTTTTGTATTAAATCAATATCACATTTACAAACTCCCTTAATAATCTTTAAAATCTGTCACTCTGTTTATCGCGATCTGTGGGCACAGAAAATGGTCTATAAGAGAGCATGCGAGTGAGTTCTCTTTCACTTTAAATGAGCAAGACTCAAAAGCACATTCAAATGATACATTGTGCCATCTGTCATCGCGTTATAAGCACGGAACCTGTGGGAATGAGTAGAATCTGTCACTATGATGTTACTGAGAAGCTGCAGCTGGATGATTTTTGGTGTGGTGGCCCGCCACAGCTGCATGAATGTAGCGGAAACACTGATAATATTGATTGATCAGTAATCCCGTATCTGTTTGCATTTTCAGCAGCTCACAATAATTCTGTTGAATCTGTTTACTGAGGTGTGGTATCTGTTTAATCTATATATCTATAAACTTCTTCTTCCAGGTGTGTCTGGTGCAGACCCTGATGAGACACTGACAGTGATGGAGGAGATTCTGTCACTCTACACACAGGTCTTACTGTATTTCACCTCATTTTTTGTCACCGATGATGTGGGATTCAGAGGCAGATTGCAGGTGGATCAAAACACTGTCTCTCTCATCATCAGAAACGCCAGAGAGAAACACTCTGGGCAATATCATGTAGCCATCTCTAGAAGAAAATCTACATCCAAAACATTTCATGTTACTGTCCATCGTGAGTATTTCCTTTCTCTTTTTTTGTGGGGAGTTGGAGGATTGTTAGTACAGGGTTGTTCTAATCCAGGGGTCACCAGACTCGGTCCTGGAGGGCCGGTGTCCTGCTGAGTTTATCTCCAACTCTAATCAAATGCACCTGAAGAAGCTCATCAAGTTCTTGCTAGGTATACTTCAGACTTCCAGGCAGGTGTGTCCAGGCAAGCTGGAGCTGAACTCTGCAGGACTCCAGGACTGAGTCTGGCGGGAAGTGAGAAGATTTGTGCATGCGCTAATCAGAAGCGTGCAAACCCACGCCTCAGAACGTGTGCAAATATTAAGCTCTCTCAGAAGTTTTGTTTGAATGGACAAATTCACACAAAAATAGTCCAAATGCCCGTCTTGGTAAGTCTCCTATAGCAGACATAACCGGCTGAGCATTCAGTATCAGTGCATTCTCTTAAAGTGACAGCACTTTCTTAATATTCATCAAACAGCAACAACAAAAAAATCACTCACTGCTCTTGATTGAATTGCTTTTGTAACTTTAATAAAGATTCATCTTTAATTTATACAGTCAAATATGCAATGCTGTTTTACATTTGATTACTTTATTTAATTTCTGTACATAAAAAATAATACTATAGACCTACCTAAAAAAAACTGAAATTCACATTTTATTTTATTTGTATCTTTACTCTATTGTATTCAGGCCCGGATTAACACTGTGTAGTGCCCTAGGATGACCACATTTGTAGTGCCCCCCTAATTAAGAAGCACCTTCTGATCAATAACAAAAATTAGCCTTCCCATTACAAGGTAATATCTGACTCCTTAAAGTGATTTACAAAGGCATTTTTATTGTAATGGCATTTTTTTCTTCTAATTGTATTAAGAGTGTGTCATTATGTCATTCAAATATCTATATCTATAAGCTTTTCCAAAATGTATAATAAACAAATAGATTAAGAACCGGTAGAATAATAATAAGTTACCAATCAAAAGAAATCAGTATTAACACAATCAGTTTTCACTACAAAGGTGGCACAGAAGAACACAAAAGTGGCGTGTAGGTAAATTTACAGAGGCTCAGAGATGGCATGGATGTTTTAAATTCATAAAAATGCTGTGAGATTAATGTTTTAAATATAAAATAATACAATTTTGAATATAGAACTTTTGTTTGATATGGTTTAAATAACTAAAATTACATTTTAAAAATAAAACTGCCAGCAGGTGGCGGCAGGTCACTGATTTTATCACTGAATCATTCATTTAATTGACTCGTTTGAACGGCTGAATCATTCAGGAACAAAGCAAGTGTCTTTATGAATGATAATTGAATCACTGACTCACTAGATTAATTTAGAAACAGTTCATTCATAAACGAAACACCGCTGTGTTTGAAAGAAGATGCGCAGCGGCTCAGCTGTGACTGCTCTATTTTGTAAAGGAAAATAGTTTCAAACAAAATCAGTCAGTCTTGTTAAAGTCATACAATGACTTAATATTAACGTATTGTTTATTGAACTGTTGTATATTAATTTAATATCACATTTGCTAACTCCCTTGATCTTTAGAAGCTGTCACTCACTTCAGTTCATCACGAACTCACAAAGCTCCATTATAATCAATGAAGCTCTCTACACTGCAAAATGAATCTCTTATTTACACTGTCTGCACTTTGTTAATATAATGAGAGGATTTGTGAGCTTGCATAATTTAGCAATGAACAAAACTCAAAACTCGCAGTGAGTGGATTTTGATTAACATTGCATCAGACAAGTAGAAATCTTTAAGCTCCCCTCAGCGCAAACACAAATAGCCTTCTATGCTGATGATCGGGTTTAGTCGCACGCAGTACATTTCAGTTGCATTGTAGAGCCTTTGTGTCGTGATATTTTCTCTGTTTGTATTTATTTTTTTTATTAACAGTTTCGCACATCCGCTAAACTGATGCTGCCTATCCATTTGTGAATAAACATGCTCGACTCTGACTGGGGGAGGGGACAAATACACTGTGACCTGACCCAATGGCAATTCTTTATATATGCATATATTTTATATTCTTTCTGTATATATTGTATAATTAACTGTCCATTTCTTATGCATCTGCATCTCTTCCAGCAAAATAATATATACAAAATATTTTAACGGTCTAGTCATTATCTTAATCACTTAGTGCCCCCCTATTGGCTGCACATTTAAATCTTGCCCTCTATAGAGCCAAAACCCCGTCTCTCGCGAGTCTTCACATATCACCAACATAAAAGATGGTAAATTGATTGACAAGTCTGTTAAACTGAACCAATAAGGGCTGTGTTAAGGAAAAATGAGCTGATGACTGCACTACACATTATTTTACTGTGATACTTTGAGCTCGAACATATTAAATTAGCATGACTAAAGATAAAAGCAAAGAAAAAAGCAGCTGATTGTCCACCAATTTTGTCCAATTTTGTCCACCCGCCCAATGCGTTATTCTCTGGTCCAAGCCAATCAAAAGAAGCCCAATCTCTTTAAACTTTGCTGATGAGGGATACAGAGGCAGACTGCAGCTGGATCAGACTGGATCTCTGACCATCACAAACACCATAACCACAGACTTTGGACTCTATCATCTACAGATCAGAGGCAGTTCTTTATCACCGTCAGCCGTGAGTAACTCAGTCTTGAGAAACCAGAGAAAAATGTTTCACACTTGTTTAGATTCTCATCATGTTTGTTATTTAGATTAGTGATCACGCAAATATAGTCCGATGTAATGACCCAAAGAACCACTTTAAAACCTTAGTCAGCTGTCTATTACAGAGAAAAATAATGTTCCAAAGCCGTAAATATTATCTTTTTAGATGGCTCGAAATTGCGACCATTGTGTTCGTACATACTCTCGAAATGTAATCTGTGTGACTCCAAAATATATTTGGGAGCATTTGTGCAAATAGCTGTCAGGTGATGGGACCCTCAAAGGAAAATAAATGATGTACATAATGTACAAAGTAAGTTCATGTTCATATAATAAATTATAAATATAATACCAATTGGCATTTTAGAGCACCATAGTTGCAATTTTGGGAACGTGTCATGATCCCTTACAGGAACCTTTGAGACCACTGTGGACATCTATATTTTCTGATGAAATAAAAAAAATACACTTTTTATGAAATAAATATATTTTACGGACAATATTTAATTCTACTCCGGATAATTAAACTTTAAAAAATTTAGGAGCACCTTCTAGTTAGGGATGTCAACGATTAATCTACGATCGATTAATTGTCGATAAGAGATATAATCGATAAAAGCTATCGATGGTCGGTTAAGCTGTTTCGTTTTGGGGTGCGTGCGGCTCATGCCAACCCAGTCTCATATAAAACGTACCCTGACTACGTTGGTCCAAAGTGCAAAACGTAGAGGGGTTACAATAATGGCTCTTGAATTGTATGACTGTTACATTTTTTTGCCTATTCTTTGCGTCCAAGTCACGTGACTTTCAAGATACCGGCCGTGAGAACAAAAACATGGCGGACATTTCTCTCATTTTTAGTGCAAAATCTATATTTTGAGTTAGTTTCTGCATAAAAATAAGTTTTGATTACATTTCTAGCGAGAAATATATATTTTATTTTCATAATATTCACTCAGTGAATGTACATAATCACCGCTTGGTCGTTGTTGCGAAGATTTTTCAGATCTCGCCAGAATAATGTGAAACTGATACGTTTTGGTTGCTATGGACGCTGCTATCGCCTAGCAGTCGAGACTACAATAAATAAAAATAAAAGGAATAGGCTACAATAAATGATCTATGTCAGGGCTAGTCAAATGGCGACCCCCGTATCATCTATATCTGGCCCTCCAACTGGTTTTGATGTTTTAAAACCCTCGCAACAATCTTCAGCGGTGAGTTTAGCAACGCTCAACTGCAGGTAAAACGGCATTCAGAGGTGAGTTTAACCAAAACAACGCTCAACTGCAGGTAAACGGCATTCAAAGGTGAGTTTAACAACACTCACGGCGCGTGCAAGTAAGCAGTTTAAGCGTTTTCTTGTCACAGGTAATGGTACAGGCTACACTGCTTTAACTAGAGCATGGTGGATAACATATTTTTATCGGAGGGTTGTTGATGTTAATACATATATAACATGCTACGATTGTGTTCAATTAATCAAACTTTTTATATAATTTTTATTTATTTATTAAATCCTCTAAATTAATAACGCTGACGTCACTGTATGGGGCGATCCCAAGGTCCATTGCGATTTTCCACTCGGTAAGTAGAAGAGTTAATTAATAGAGATGAATACTATTCTTAAATGTACACATCAAAAACTGTTGAATCGGGACAATAAGTTGTGTTTAGAACCTTTAGATGTGTAAGGTGGCTATTTCTTATGACGGTAAATGATAGAAGACATTATAAAAAATATAGCTTGCTGCACCAATGTGCAGGCTAGCAAAGTTAGCTAATTGAATTCAAGTTCATTTTTGTTGCATATAATCATGTAAGGTACAATCATAGGGGAATGTAAGATTTTCAGTATTACATTAGCCCACAACTATTATCCAACATTATAAATGTTCAGATGAAGAACGGTGTTGCCAGATTGTTTTTTTGTTTTACAGCCTAATTGTTTAAAACCCACGCAAAATTATATAATTAACACCCAAATAAATATATAATTAACAATATTAATTAATTAATTACTGCAACATTATTGTGGCTCATCACAATATGAAATGATAAATAATTTGTGTGTTCTTTCAGAGGCTATTTAGGAGGCTACAGTGAACAGTGCAACTGTAAAATTATTTTCCATTTCTGTCCTTTGCCTTAAAATAACAAAATTCCACTTGCCTAAGCCTTTTTTTTAATCACACAGTGCAACCCAAAACCAACCAAATGGCTGGAAAACTATCCAATCTGGCAACATGAAGAATACTGGAGTAAAATATAAAGTGTGCAATTCTGAATTGCTTTTCTCTCTCTCATCAGGTCCTTCAATGTCCTTTAATGTTGCATTTAACTTCCTGTGTGGTGTGATCTCATTGATGGGTGTTGGCGTGTCAAGGCCCCACAAAGAAGTAGAATAAAGAAACGAGGGAAAGTTAAACAAGGAGGAAAAGGAAGCGTGGAAAAATAACTTGACCAAGCTGAACAAATGAATCGCCTTGACCCCGAAGATGCCATATTCCTGGTTGATGCGTTCCTGGATGAGTGCAAGGTAAATAACATTATCTCAGTGGTGGAAAAAGCATACTAATTACATGCTAATTACAAGGTCTAAGACCATAATAGACTCTGAGGTAGCAGGGAAGAAGTATCAAGGTGGAAAACTGAAAACACTCCAAACAAAGTGCAACTATACAGTACCTGGTTCAATGTCTTTATTCAAATGCAAGCTGAGCTGAGTTAGAGCCAGTGAGAGTTTAATTCAATATTCTGTCAAAACGTTTCACTTTCTTTTATTTTTTAATGTAGAAAGGGTTTTCTAGATCTGTCAGTACAGTACAGGACCACAACCATTAGAATGAATGTTTACAATGTAATATAACATTGGTTTTATAATGAGATGTTTATAGGTGGCGATAACCTTGGTGGCTGGTGGTTTATTATGTGGCTCAATTGTTTATTTAGGTGGATCAGCATGGATACACTAAAGGAGGGTCAAAACAATCCACAAAGCTGTGTGTTTGGCTTGATGAGGACAAAGATGGTCAACCTCTGCCAAAAAGATGTAGAGCTGGGGAGAAACGAAAGCGAGATTCAGCTACTGGTTGGTTTTTGGTTTGTTTTTCATCATTAGTTGCATTCATTATTCATTGAGCAAATTTTAAATGGATATTCATATTTTTGCAGTTTCTTCAGCAAGCAGTAAAATTATGTCCTGTGCTCCGACTACCAGCACAACTGAAGACACTGTGACCATCGAAAATTTTGTTTTTTTTCCCTTAATACTTGTTTCCTCAGTTATACTTGTTTCCTCATTTGTTATGTGGTAATTGCCCAGATTTACCATTGCCTTCTTCCCTTTTCATTTTCAGACTCCCTCATTCAAGATGTCCGAGACCTCTTGGGAAGTGGTGCTGAACAACCTCTCCCCTCACACTGGAGGAACAGGCAAACTTCCTCTCTGGAGAATTGGACAGTATTGAGGCCCTTCATGGTGAACAACATGTTGTCATCTGAGAAGCCCAAGGAGGGGGTTTGCCATCATTGCGGACACAAGGCTGCAGTAGTGATGTGTAGGGACTGTTTACCGCGATCACTCTACTGCACAGCCTGTGACCTTTCCACACATGAGGCCCTGGTGCTTCATAACAGAGCATCCATGGTGGAGGGGTTCTTCAGACACCTGCCGCCATCCACTTTTGTTCAGCAGCATGAGGGTGGGAAATTCTCCTATCATGAAAAAGGTAGTTTTTAAGTCTCAGGTTATATAGGCTGTTTTACATTTTTACACAAACCTTGGTTTACTCCAACAAACATGCTGGATGAAGTTTTGTTTGATAGAAACAACACCCTCCCTGTTGAGTTTTTGGTTTCATTTACTCTAATATGTAAACTAATTCTGCTTTTTAGATTGCATGTTACCAATCGTTCCTCCCTGCTGTGACTGCTCCACTGGGCAAACAAGCTTTTCCAAAGGAAAGCCAGTTATTTTAATTGGAATGAATGGTAACGTTTTTTTTATTTCTTCATATTGTGTTTTTTGTTTCTTGTGAACAAGAGATAATTGTTTTTCTCTGAAATTTCAGGAAGATACAACCTCTTCCTTCCATCAGTAAACTGCTCCTGTGGAAAAACCTTGCCAGTGACCATAAGTGATCTGGTTGAAAGTGGTTACTGGCCAGCAACTGTCAATTTTGAGACTTTGTACATGGTGGACTTGTTCACCACGTATGAGGATCTAAAAATCACTGCCCCAGGGATGTCGAGACAAGCTTTTGTCAGCATGCTCGAGTGTCGTACAAAACTCTTCGGGCGAGTGAGTGGACTCATCAAATAAGTTATCTTGTTTGGATCACCTTTTAAATAACCGATTTATTGTTAGGACTTGTTCTTAAAATCCCCAAAGTTTCAGCACATATTTCTTGACAGAGCCCTTTCTTCGTCATGATCAGTCTGAAGCCAACCTTCAAACAGTTACTTACTGTTTTGTTTTGTTTTTTCATTTTTGCTCTCAGAGAGGTAAGATATGTGGGGACACAATGCAGAGGGCCTTCCTCGAATGGGCCTATGCTAAATTTGAGGTTGACAAGCTGTCTCAGGTCCAGCATTTTCAGTGCCCTGCATGCACACCCTCCATGTTGGCAGTTGCAGTGGATGGGAACCGCAAATTATATCGTTTCAAAAGCCAACCAGGGTGTGTAAGATTCATGTACAATGAAATGCTTGTGAGCCACAAATTACTTTTATACAGTAAATTTAACCCACATCTATACATTTCTTTCAAGACCTGATGGGTTTTTGATGGAGTCTTTTGGCCAATGATGCTGAGGTGTCCTCCTTTGTTGATTACATCCATGGAACAACTGGACGTGTAAGCTAAATTTATATTTCTTCATGTGTAACGCCACAATAAAAAATTATGAATGCTTGCCAGTTTTTCCCCAAAATTTAAACATTATTTGGTTTGCATCAAATGCCATAATACCATGATTTACAGCTTATTTTGAAAAAATTTAACTGTGTAAATGTCTGTATTTGCCCTCATCTGTTTAAGAATCCAGGAAAGGGAGATGTGGTGCGGGTCAGTGGACCGCAGCACGAGAGTCCGCCAACAAGTCTGCAAGCAAACTAGATGAGGAAGGTGTTGAAGTTGCTGTCTGTCATGGGGTTTTGCTGAAGGGACTGAATATGTTCCGTGGAGAAATATTTGCATACCCATTATATCTCCAGAAACAGCTAGCTTCACAGACCGTCCAGTTTTTTGTTCTGATGTGGTCTGCAAATATTGGCCATATCTGCAGAGAGTTGTGGACCACTGTCCAGAGTTGGAGGACTTGCTGAACATGCGCCCATTTCTCTCCATCATGCATGCAAAAGCGCATTCATGGATGTGTGAGGTAATAATGACAATTAGATGTATTTCTTACCATTTGTACCACACATTATGATTTTCTGTCCTCTGCCCCTACTTTTTCCAAATTATAACATTCATGTACATGTGTTGCAGTTAAAATGGGGGACGAATCAAGAAGGAGCTGGAACAACAATCGGGGAGGAGGTTGAACAGGTTAACAGCTTCCTCTCCCGAGCAGCCATATGTTCCAAGTACATGTCAAAAGCCGGTAAGCATTTTTCATGTACAGTTGTGTCCAAATTGAGACCAAGGGGTTTGAACACTGATGCTCGGCCTTTGCATTTTAGAGTTCCATGTATAGGTGCTCCTTAGAAAACAAGTGTCTAGTCAGCACTTTTACACTGATCAGGATTCTCTTTATAATAATTTAACTTCTGACACGTTAATTAAGTGTATGATTATTTCCAGGTTTATGTGACAATATTAGAGAATGATCAATGTAGTATCTGACCTTTGGTCCTCACTGTGAACCTAAATTACTGCACATACATTGTGTGTCAAGTTCGCACAGACATGCTAACAATCCAGGCAAGTGGCTGGAACAAGCGAAAGGCAGAAAACCTTGACCGGACACTGGCCAAAAGATACATCAAGGTACTAACTAGGAAAATATGTATAATAACATTTTTGTTTTTAAATTGTGTCTAACATGGATATTTCTTTCGAACAGACTGTACAAAGGATTGCAGAGGCAACAAAGGACCTAGAGAAACTCACAGCAAGACACAGTCCAGCAGTGGGTGTCTGATGTTCAGCAGTGGACCTCAGGTACTTTGAAAAAATTATTTGATGGCATATTTTAAAGAATCATTGGCTCTGCTTTTGTACAGGGGATCTGAAAAGAGGCTGATTGTAAACTGAAATGGGCATTAATTAATTTGTTTGTTGTCGTCCAAAGGAGCAAAAATCCAAAATGACCTGCAGAGGACTATCGAGGGGCTATATTTGTCATGAATCTGGTTACCACTCACTACAACTGCACATCACCCATGGACTACATCTCCCATCATGCACTGCACACACACATTCCCGTCCACCATTACACCAATCACACAGCTGTCACCATTCACTCATTAGTCTTGATTGCCTCCCCACACCTGCACCTCATTCTCACACTCACATTTAAGCAGCTCTCACTTGCACTCACTGCAAGTCTTGTTTCCCCCTGGCTACATTTCCGAGCGTTTTTCCCAGTTTGTCTTTCCGTGCACTACCTGGACTGTTGACCTCCTCTCCTGATCGTTTGCTGCCTGCCTCTCTGACCTCGCCTGTTTTATGGTAATCCTCTCTGTCTGCCGCCTGCCCTGACCCATTGCTCTGCCTCTGATTTCGACTCTGCCTTTTCTATGTTGCCCTCGATACCTCTGCTTGATATTTGCCTGTTTGACCTTGTACAAATAAAGCTGCTAGTGGATCTACTCTCGCCTCTGACCTGTCATTTGTTACAGAAGACTTCGCCAAGGATGAATCCAGCAGTAAGGTTGATGTTACTCCAGGTACAAGGTCCATTGAGGACTATGTCGTGGACTTCCTCGAACTGGCACACCTGACTCATAATGACAAAATCTGCTTAATGATATTTTTTCATGGGGGCTTATCTGAACCTCTTCATTCAATCATGCCGCTGCATGATCCTAACTGGACGTTGGAGAGGTATATGGATACCGCACTACAGCTGAGTGGCTCTCCTTTTTACGGTGGGTGCCACGAAGAGCTTGCAGAGTCCGCTCCAGAGCCCGCTCCGTCCCAGGAGCTTGCAGAGTCCGCTCCAGAGCCCGCTCCGTCCCAGGAGCTTGCAGAGTCGGTCCAGAGCCGCTCCGTCCCAGGAGCTTGCAGAGTCCGCTCAGAGGCCGCTCCGATCCAGGAGCTCGCAGAGTTCGCTCAGAGGCGCTCGATCCAGGAGCTCAGAGTTCGCTCAGAGGCCGCTCCGATCCAGGAGCTCACAGAGTTCGCTCCAGAGGCCGCTCCGATCCAGGAGCTCACAGAGTTCGCTCCAGAGGCAGCTCCGATCCAGGAGCTCACAGAGTTCGCTCCAGAGGCCGCTCGATCCAGGAGCTCACAGAGTTCGCTCCAGAGGCCGCTCCGATCCAGGAGCTCACAGAGTTCGCTCAGAGGCCGCTCCGATCCAGGAGCTCACAGAGTTCGCTCAGAGGCCGCTCCGATCCAGAAGCTCACAGAGTTCGCTCCAGAGGCCGTCCCGATCCAGGAGCTCACAGAGTTCGCTCCAGAGGCCGCTCCGATCCAGGAGCTCACAGAGTCCGGCTCTCCTTCTTCTCCGCTGGTCCCGCCCAGCTCTCCTTCGTCTCCGCTGGTCCCGCCCAGCTCTCCTTCGTCTCCGCTGGTCCCGCCCAGCTCTCCTTCGTCTCCACTGGTCCCGCCCAGCTCAACAATGCCTCCGCTGGTTCCGTCCAGTTCTACCGAGCGCCCAAGAGAGTCAGAGCCACCTGAGTGCCCAAGAGAGTAAGAGCCGCCCAAGCGCCACCGAGATTCAGCGCTTCCAGAGTGCCCCCTCGAGGTAGTGGAGTTCACCAAGAACTTTCATGGAGGGAGCTCCCCTCCATTGCTCACGGAGACCCCGGACCCGCCATGGCCCATGAGGTCCCCTGATCCATCATGGCTGCCCGAGTCCCCGGATCTACCATGGCCGCTTAAACTCCCTGCCTCGGTTCCTGAAGCCAAATGTGCTCTCTCTGCCTCTTGTGTCTCCGTTTCCTCTAGGTCCCAGTCTCGGCCAGGGATCTCTGCTCCGCCCTGGAGGGCGCCTGTCTCGTCTGCTCCGCCCTGGTGGGCGTCTGTCTCGTCTGCTCCGCCCTGGTGGGCGTCTGTCTCGTCTGCTCCACCCTGGTGGGCGTCTGTCTCGTCTGCTCCACCCTGGTGGGAGTCTGTCTCGTCTGCTCCGCACTGGTGGGCGTCTGTCTCGTCTGCTCCGCCCTGGTGGGCGTCTGTCTCGTCTGCTTCGCCCTGGTGGGCGTCTGTCTCGTCTGTTCCGCCTTGGAGGGCGCCTGTCACGTCTGCTCCGCCCTGGTGGGCGTCTGTCTCGTCTGCTCCGCCCTGGAGGGCGCCTGTCACGTCTGCTCCGCCCTGGTGGGCGTCTGTCTTGTCTGCTCCGCCCTGGTGGGCGCCTGATCTGCCAGAGTCACTCCACGTCTCCGTCGACCTGCCAGAGTCACTCCACATCTCCGTCGACCTGCCAGAGTCACTCCACGTCTCCGTCGACCTGCCAGAGTCACTCACGTCTCCGTCGACCTGCCAGAGTCACTCACGTCTCCGTCGACCTGCCAGAGTCACCCCACGTCTCCGTCGACCTGCCAGAGTCACCCCACGCCTCCGCCGACCTGCCAGAGTCACCCCACGCGTCCGCCGACCTGCCAGAGTCACCCACGCCTCCGCCCGACCTGCCAGAGTCACCTCACGCCTCCGCCGACCTGCCAGAGTCACCTCACGCCTCCGCCCGACCTGCCAGAGTCACCTCACGCCTCCGCCGACCTGCCAGAGTCACCTCACGCCTCCGCCCGACCTGCCAGAGTCACCTCACGCCTCCGCCCGACCTGCCAGAGTCACCTCACGCCTCCGCCGACCTGCCAGAGTCACCTCACGCCTCCGCTGACCTGCCAGAGTCACCTCACGCCTCCGCTGACCTGCCAGAGTCACCTCACGCCTCCGCTGACCTGCCAGAGTCACCTCACGCCTCGCTGACCTGCCAGAGTCACCTCACGTCAGCGGTCTCACCCAGTATCCCTTCACGTCCCTGCTGTCTCGTCCGCCCTGCCCTGGTGGGCTCCTGTCTCGTGGCCTCACATGGACCTGGCCCTCCATTCCCTCCCCGGTTCCACCTCCGCTCCACCGCCCTCCTGGATTGTGCCGTGTGTGTGTGGAAGCGTCTGGAAGCCGCTCTTTGGGGGCTCTGTCATGAATCTGGTTACCACTCACTACAACTGCACATCACCCATGGACTACATCTCCCATCATGCACTGCACACACACATTCCCCACCATTACACCAATCACACAGCTGTCACCATTCACTCATTAGTCTTGATTGCCTCCCCACACCTGCACCTCATTCTCACACTCACATTTAAGCAGCACTCTCACTTACTCACTGCAGAAGTCTTGTTTCCCCTGGCTACATTTCCGGCGTTTTTCCCAGTTTGTCTTTCCGCACTACCTGGACTGTTGACCTCCTCTCCTGATCGTTTGCTGCCTGCCTCTCTGACCTTGCCTGTTTTATGGTAATCCTCTCTGTCTGCCGCCTGCCCTGACCCATTGCTCTGCCTCTGATTTCGACTCTGCCTTTTCTACGTTGCCCTCAATACCTCTGCTTGATATTTGCCTGTTTGACCTTGTACAAATAAAGCTGCTAGTGGATCTACTCTCGCCTCTCACCTGTCATTTGTTACAATATTTGGGCATCAAACAACGAAAATTTCAGCTGTATCGTCAGTCTGGTGAGAGCAGAAAAGGCCACTAGTAATGCAGATTTGTGAAAAAATGAATTCACTACTGATTTATACATAGTAAAAATAACAAAGCCATTTATTAAAATAAAATAAAAACATCTTTTGAAGTAGGTTTACTACAAGTCAATATCCAAATATTTCCAATATTTCTGCAAAGAAATAAAAATATAATTTCTGATAATGAAAATGAAAGCTTTAGCATAAATTCTGCCGGGAAGACTCAATCTCTACGTCACTTATTGCCTTCACATCTATCCAATCATGTCCTCATACTCTCAGCATAAAAGATTGGTACTTACGCATGTTTGAGTTCGCAGATGCTGACATAACAATTACCTCCATCCTCCCCACCACCACCAGGATGGTCCTGTCCATACCTCCCGGGGGGGTCGGCTGCGCTCCTGCCTGCAGGACATGCAGATCCGCTACCCTCGGATTATGCACTACGGACGGGGCCTCGCCGTGATGCATAATCCGAGGGTAGCGGATCTGCATGTCCTGCCTGAAGAGAGGCAGGGCGCAGCCGACCCTGGTTTCCTCATGGGGACCAAAAAATGTCCCCACACGGACAAGGATTTGGATATTGCCATCCTTGTTTTGTCCCCATAACGTAGGGTTTACCAGCCCACACACACACACACACACACACACACACACACACACACTAACAGCAGGCCGTGACAGGAGGAGGACAGATTAGCTAAAGGTAACACACAGGACCAACATTTTATATTACACACAGGATGTTCGGTCTAATAAAATGTTTGGGTCTGGACCCGGCTAATAAAAGTGTGGAAATTGTAGGTGTGTACCTTTACTCTGTCCTCCTCCTGTACTCAAATAAAAATATCGATACTACAGTGGTTTTTTTTTTTACCCCGTTATTTTGTTTATTTTACAAGATATTTAATGCGTACAATAAGCATTGAATTGGATGAATAACCTGCATAGTCTGTGCAATACATTTTTTTAATTTAATGTTAAAAGTTCATACTGATGTTCTATTTTGTAACTAATTTTAATATAAAACATACACTGTCAGAATAAAAAAAGTGACCATAGTTCAACTAGGCCTATAATATTTTGTAGATTTCCATGGTTACCACTACAAGTAAACATTTTAACCATGTGTAAACAAATAATATATTCTAATATTCTAAAGTTCCAATTAAGGCGTATTGAATGTTAAAATGCCTTTCAAATATAATGTTAAGTGAGTATCATTACCCATTTTACTCTAATAGTAATTCAATAATTTAAGACATTTGATACCAGCCTTGAAAGTATCGGAATCGTATTGAAAACAAAATAAGTGGTATCGCCCATCCCTACTGATTGACACGTGGGTTGCCCTATCACAGAGGCACAGAGGTCAGCAGATTGACAAGTGAGTGAGGGGGTGTCCGCTCTCTCCGCCACCCACCATTCATACTGTTGTTCATCCTCAAAGGTAGGTAATACACGTAGTGATATCAACATATGCTAACGGAACCTGAATACTAAAGTTAGTTTCCGCTGTCTAAGTATAACTCGTTAATATAATGCCTTAATAATTTGTTAATTATTTATCACCATGAATTTATAGGAATGTGTCCAATGACATAGGGGTTTATCCAGCACTATATTAGCCACCGCATTTAACGTTAGCTGCATTTGGCGGCAATTTGCTGACCGAGGTCAGTGATATGATAAGTTGAAAACTTTATTGATTTTAAATTCACATGTCACTGAAGCATAATCAAAATGAGCTACAGTAAGACAAGTGGTGACTAAAATCATACACACAAAAAAATACAATACATACGGGTCATTCTATGAAAATGGATTCTTTTAAAAATTGTCATTTTTTTTTAATACCAAATAGTTAACCTCTTAACACTATAAATCAACTTAAATGACAGCTTAATGTATTTTTATATTTTTACTACATTACATAAAAAAATGCTTGTGCTGCCTTTTTGTCACTGGTTTTACCTATATATTAGATGACAATTCAGGCTTTCCAGAATGTCATTTGACCATTTAATTTGCATACACAATCAAAGACAGAAAATGTTATGTAATATTAAGAAATTTTCTTGATTAGTAATAATTTACTTTAAAAAGGCATGTGTAAAGGTCTATTGTGTGACATTTTTCTATTTCTACCATTGTGTCTTTTGTTATAACATTAGAAATAATTGAGGTTGAGTGTAGCCTACTGATAATGCTGAAGTAGGCCAAATTACAAACAATTGTAATGTAACACTTAAATAAGGCAGTTAATTTGTCTCTTTGGTTATTAAATGTTGAGTGTTTTATATTCTAGTTTTAAGATGCCACGGTCAACTATAACAACATCGTGAGCTGCAAAGCAGCTATTGGGTGTGGCCACCAAGACATGCAAATATTGCCAGTCAGTACAGCCAAGAAAGCAGAGACTGGCAAAAAACTTCAAAATTTGAGGCCAGAAAGGAGACGTGGTTGAAAAACAAAAACAAAACCAAACCACCTCTCATGTTATTGATGAGGCATCTGTCTTGGTATGTGTTTAAAGTCTGTAGTTATTATTTACATAATTACAGCCCACAATGTTTAAGGCATTTATAATTGCTTATATTTCTGTATATATTATATAATATATATCTTTATTTTCAGGTCGAAAAGTTGAACACACTGGGGTACACAAGGCCATAGTCTTCATTGGAAAGAAAATGAAGAAGCAGAAAACCTGGTCCGCACAAGTCCTCCAGCCAAAATGGCAGCTGTCAGACCATTCCGAAAAATGCCTTGACAGGATGAAGGCTCTCTATGAGCTGTTAATTAATGGTAAGTGTGTGCGATTATTTAAAATCTTACTCCACAGTCAACATAAAAATAAATGTGACACAGCAATTACAGTTGGAATTTTCCTGGTACCGCTGTCACAGGGCAAACCACAGTGGGCCAAAAATAGTACAAAATCAGCCTCGACTCAGTTCTACAGAGAGCATAGAGTCCATAGGGCAGCATTTATAGACAGAAGAATACAAAAGACAAATGTACTGGACGTTTCCTTATGTAGCACAGTCACGGCTAGAAAAAAGGGGACATTCTTATCACAGGAGGTGAATCATTTCCTCTTTTTGTACCATTTAGGTTGTACTAACCAGCAGCCCATCAGCAGTCCTCCTCCCATCCAGCCCACCATCAGTCCTCCTCCCATCCAGCCTACCATCAGTCCTCCTCCCATCCAGCCTACCATCCAGCCCACCATCAGTCCTCCTCCCATCCAGTCCTCCATCCAGCTCACTACCAGTCCTCCTCCCATCCAGCCCACCATCCAGCCCACCAGCAGTCCTCCTCCCATCCAGCCCATCAGCAGTCCTCCTCCCATCCAGCCCATCAGCAGTCCTCCTCCCATCCAGCCCACCATCCAGCCCAGCAACAGTCCTCCTCCCATCCAGCCCATCAGCAGTCCTCCTCCCATCCAGCCCACCATCCAGCCCACCATCAGTCCTCCTCCCATCCAGTCCACCATCCAGCCCACCATCAGTCCTCCTCCCATCCAGTCCACCATCCAGCTCACTACCAGTCCTCCTCCCATCCAGTCCACCATCCAGCCCACCAGCAGTCCTCCCATCCTACCCATCACAGAACCACCTCAGCAGAAACGCAGTAAGTTCTGCTGATATTTTCAAATAGCATATAAATCATGATTCAATTGTTACAGTCGTGTTTCTTTTTCATATGTTGTTTATTCATGGCATACACGATAATCATGTTAAACATTTAATCTGTCTCTCCTTCTTAAACTGAAATAATACTCTAAATGAATAAATGTATTTAAATTTGAGGAAAAACAAGTGACTGATTAGTGTGAGGTGACTTCTGAGGTGTTATATATATGTAATATGTAGGTCTGGATAACTTGCCTTTCAAATATTACTAAAGGGAAATATAACGTTTCAAAATTCTGACAGGATAATTGACAGACAGATGCTGAACCAAAACAAACTTTTGGCAAGTAAATTACTGAGGTGGTATCTGCCACAATGTGCCACCAGAACAGCTTCAATCTATGTAGGAACTGATGATGATGGAGAGCACTGTTGCACATCCAAAGTCTGCTGTAGGTGTTTGGTGCCTAATTTTTAGCTGTATAGAACTCATAGAACTCACTTCAGTCTACTGTGTATATGGACAAGCTCAGTATGTGCACACATACACATGGCTGTAACAATTCACGTCATATGCTGGTTTCTGTTAAGTAAGGGGTTGGGGGAAGGGGTTGTATTCGCTATAACAACCGCCTCGCTATACATTATCCCGCTTATTACATGGCTACCTACCAAATAAATCAATAATTTGACACAAAATATTGATTTAAAACAATTGTATTTCTGTTTCTTATTTCTCAGTTTATTTATATGTGTTAATACATTTATAAATTAGGCCCTGATGATCATACAAACCCCTATTCCAGTGAAGTTCCTATATTCAATGAATATACAATGAAGACAAGATATTTAATGTTCAAACTGAAAAGCTTTATTGTTTGTTTGCAAAGATTCACTCATTTTGAATGTCATGGGGCATGGGTATGCCATGGACACTAACACACCCCATGGCTTCTTCACCTGTTTGTACATCTTGTAGTCTATAACCCTTGGTAGAGCGAAGAAGTGACCATACAGCATGTGGTTAAACAATTTCCATGTATTTCAATGAGTCCCCTGCTAAAGATTACAATCTATATCTTTCCAATTGTAATCTGACATTATATATTTGTTATTGGAATAAAGGTATTTAGACCTATTCATTTTAATAACAGCTTCACAGATACATTTCCTTAATCTCAACAGAGATGTCTGCAAACAATAGAAAGAAGCAGAAGAATTCTGCAGCCTCAGACATGTCAACAAGGAAGAAACTGAGGGGGGAAAAATCACCCAAAGGTTATTAAGCTTTCCTAGATTTACATTTCACCATTTCAAATCAGACTTCAAATACAGTGATTCGTTTGCCTTAGCCAGATATACTTAAGTCATAAATATGTCATGTGTTGCCTGTTAAAATAATTTTTTTAGACATTGATGAAAATGTATGAGGTCAAACTCATGTACTTTTTTTGCTCTTTCAGAATGTAACCATGGGATCCTAGAAGGGTAACCTTACTACCCAGTGAAGAGGGTGATCCGCTGCAAAATGCAGAAGGTTAGCTTTACAATAATTAAAAGTCTTAGATGTACTCAGTAGCACGGAATTGCAGCACCCCAACTGGAAACCCCTTAACCCCCCAAATTTTATGTTTTTTCAGGGGATCCAAATGAAGTTGGTGGAATGGGAGCCCTGTTCACTCTGGTATGTACAATTTATCATAGTTTTGATTGGAATAGCCTAATTCTTAGTACATCAAAACTTAAAGTAATAGCCTTGGCTTGTATTTGTGGGCGGCTGTGGCTCAGTGTGTCGAAGTGTCCTTGGGCAAGACACTGAACCCACACTTTCCCCCCAGTGTGTCATTGGTAGGGCTGGGCTTTAAATGGGATATGGAATTAGACCATATCGCATATATCGATATAGTTCAAATTTGCACTGTGATCCTTGCTCCAAGCAAGCTGCAGTCTGCGTCTCAGCTGTCTCAACAGCCTAGTGTACAACGCGACAAATACTCACATCAAATGTTAATGCAGAGGAACGGACACTGCAGTTCTCAAAAGTTCATTATTTGCATGGGCTTTAAAGCCTTGCTCGGTTAAACATGTCATTCACTGCTGATGCTGTTCCAACATGCGCTTTTCTGAGCTATACACTCAACACGCATGCACTAACAGCGCCTGGTTACTGGACTAAGTTATCTTCGAGTCTTCTGGCGCTAATACTGTCAAATACACAGTTTACATAAAGGAAGTTGGTTATGTCTAAACTGAAAGCAAACATAGAAAATAGAGAGAAATCTGCTTGTTAAATGCGTATATACAGTTTTTCACTTTGCAGACAAAATATCGGGATTACATTTTACATTTACATTTATTCATTTAGCAGACGCTTTTATCCAAAGCGACTTACAAATGAGAACAATAGAAGCAATTAGACTAACAGTAGGACAACAGTATATAAGTGCTATGACCCTTCGCAGTTCAATCTAACGCAGTATATATACACACACTTTTTTTTTTTTTTTTTTTTTTAAGGATAGAATAGAGGAGAAGGTGTTAGTCTTACTGGATCAAGTGCTGCCGAAAAAGATACGTCTTCAGCAGTTTCTTGAAAATGGCTACGGACTCGGCAGCTCTTGTTGAGTTAGGCAGATCATTCCACCAGTAGGGAACAGTCAAGGTAAAGGTCCGAGAAAGAGATTTTGTGCCTTTTTGAGATGGCACCACAAGACGCCTGCTCACTTGCAGAGCGCAAATTTCTGGAAGGCACATAAGTCTGAAGTAGTGAGTTTAGGTACAAGGAGCAGAGCCAGTGGTTGTTCTGTATGCAAAAGTCAGTGACTTGAATTTGATGCGAGCGGCAACCGGCAACCAGTGCAAGATTGTGAGGAGAGGAGTGACGTGTGCTCTCCTCGGCTCGTTAAAGACCACTCTTGCTGCAGCATTCTGGATCAGTTGCAGAGGTTTAACAGTGGACTAAGGAAGATATAGGGAAGATTCCAGATTCGCCCAGATTCGGGATATATATCATATATCGATATTCAGCCTAAATATATCGGGATATGACTTTTGGTCCATATATTGGGTGTGCCCTAGTCATTGGGTGTGTGAATACGTGGGCATCCAATCTCCAAAGCCTGTCTGCAAACAGTGCTGTATGAATGTGTGTGTAAAAGGGTGGTAGTGATGAACATTGTAAAAGTGCTTTGAGTGGTCCCAGAAAGTATAAAAGCGCTATATAAGTGCAAGTCCATTTAACATCCATAATTGCTTCAGCCACTTAACTGAAGGGTTGTATTTGGGATAGCCATCTATTATGTGGCAAAGCTGGACGTGTGTCTATATGTGCAAAGCTCTTGCTCAAATCTAATTGAATTATAATTTGGTGCATGTGGGTACCATGAGATTAACTGGATGGATTAATTGTTTAGAATCAAAACTAAAAAATGATATGTTGCATACTGTCTAAAGTTTAAACATACACGCTAAGCAGCGCAAGGGAACGGAGATCTACTATGCAAAGCAACTAACTGAGACTGAGTTTCATTTATCAAAATGTGCTATCACATCAGGCCTGTAAGAGGGCGGACAATTTTTGGCACTGAGCTTTTAGTTCAAGTTTTACAGTGTTTGTGTATTTTATCAGTTATGTGGTGCTTAAAGGTCCCATGGCATGAAAATGTCACTTTATGAGGTATTTTTAACATTAATATGAGTTCCCCTAGCCTGCCTATGGTCCCCCAGTGGCTAGAAATTTTGATAGGTGTAAACCAATCCTGCTCCGCTTTTGAGAAAACGAAAGCTCAGACGGGCGAATCTGGAATCTTCCCTATATGTCGTCATACAGGGAAAGGTTACCTCCCCTTCTCTGCTTTACCCGTACAGAGAATTTGTCCCGCCCATGAGAAAATGAGCAACGCAAACACGATATTGTTTTTTCCTCGAGAGACATCATGGCTTGCAAACGAGCGAAGCATGGCAGTTGCTCAGTGTTTGTAGGTACAAATGAACACAAAAGTATTTTTTTTAGTTCCTTCATCCGAGCCTCTGAAGAACCAGTGGGTAATCTGAATTTCTGATGTGTAATTGTTCAAGTTCAGACATAATCTTTCTCTCAAAATCGTTCAATACTGTTTATGCATCAGTAAATCAAGCCAGTGAGTGACTAAAATATCAATTTCACATTGTTTCTCTTGGTAGGATGAAAATAATCTTATTTAAACTGTGATTAAAATATATACAGAAAGCGATCACAGAACAATCCCTTTCCAATCGCCCAAGCTGTCAATCACACAGCGAGCCAAAACTCGTTATGAAATCAATGACGCTGTTACACTGCACAACGAAGCTCTTACTGTATTTACCTCATGTTTGCATTGGTGAAATCATTAGTGAGAGTGCAGAAACTGCGTTGCAATGATAAGATCTTCATTCACTCGATCATTAGACTGTCATCTGCTCAATGCTCATCACTGCAACCTTTTATGTGAAGGAATAGATCTAAATACTTTAAAAACTTCTCATGGTTCGTTAATCTTGAGAGCTAGTAAAATGTATAATAGCTGTAATAGTAAAAGTATTCGAGAGAGTTCCACATCTAATGCTGGCTATTTCATATGCAAACATGTCAGTCAATCACAGCAGTGGGCGTTTACACTGAAGTCTCACACAGACATGCCCCTTCAAACAGAGCGTTCAAATCAGAGGCTAAAATCACACTAGGAAGAATGCCTTTTATTTCTAAATTATGACAATTTTTCAACTAAAAAAACATCATTATAAGGACACCCCAGGAAACATTATAAAATAATAAAATAATCCATGCCATGGGACATTTAAGGCAGATAAACCTGACTGCCATAATTGTTGTTGTATAGACATATGTTGTTCATAATCACCAATTTATTCTGAGCAAGGATTTCCTTTTTTGGGATGCAAAAGTAACACACATTGGTTTAAGGCATTTACAAAAGTCCAAAGACTTGGGAGGTCTTTCATTACCAAATTTTCAAGACTATTATTGTGCAGCAAATTGCAGGTCTTTTACAATGGATACTTTCAGAGCAGAGGTATATGATTTCAAATAAATGGCTACACCGTTGGTAATGCATATTCAAACCTTAACCAAAATATTATTTTGGTTATCAGGTTACTGTAAGTTTATAAACCTACTGAATGAAGGGGTGGCTTGCTGTTCCTCATTGCCCTTAACCTTTTCATGTTTGTTTTGAATTTAATTCATGGCTGATGTAAAGACCTAAATTAATAACAATCTCTTTTTATTACAGTGGGAAAACTTGGCCGCCACAGTGGGTGACGGAGGAGAACACCACAAATTAAGGACAATCCCATTGTTTTGTTCCATAAGCTATGTTGTTATACAGTATATAAAAAAAAATTCAAAAGCCTGAAAGACTCCCACTTTGTAGCAAACCAGAGAACACATGCTGTGTTTGCAAAAGCTTGGTCATCTCTCTCCTTCACACACACACACACACACACACACGTTGTGTTTCCATGTTTTATGGGGACTTTCCATAGACATAATGGTTTTATACTATCTTATACTGTAAAAACATCACTTAGTCTGATTTATAAGCTGGTTTCCTCATGGGGACCAAAAAATGTCCCCACAAGAACAAGGATTTTGGATATTGCCATCCTTGTGGGGACATTTTGTCCCCATAATGTAGGGTTTACCAGGCCACACACACACACACACAGTCGTGTTTCCATGTTTTATGGGGACTTTCCATAGACGTAATGGTTTTTATACTGTACAAACTGTATATTCTATCCCCTTACACTGCCCCTATCCCTAAACCTACCCATCACAGGAGACATTCTGCAATTTTACATTTTAAAAAACATCACTTAGTCTGATTTATAAGCTGGTTTCCTCATGGGGACCAAAAAATGTCCCCACACGGACAAGGATTTCGGATATTGCCATCCTTGTGGGGACATTTTGTCCCCATAACGTAGGGTTTACCAGCCCACACACACACACACAGATAGATAGATAGATATTGCATACTGCATACTTCCAATAATATAAATACAATTAATTAACCTCCATGCAGAGAAAAACTTGATCATACACCAGAAATAAGTTATTACTAAGACCAGACACGTGGCGGCAGCACTGAGTATGTCATAAGAAACGTCATCAGTGGAACGCTACCTGGCTATTTATTGAAATATCGTGATCAGGAGTAATACCACAAATAACACCCACGAATAACACACCATATTCTTGGACTAACAATGATTCCAAGCTAAAAGTTCTTCTTCTTCTTCTTCTTCTTCTTCTTCGTGGGGCCTTGACGCGTCAACACCCACCCATCAATGAGATCGCACCACACAGGAAGTTAAATGCACAGAGGATCCGGTAGATTTCAAGCGGACCGATCGTAACTTGTCACTTTGTCAACATTAGTTTCTCCCGCTGCCACGGATTAATGTGTTGATCAGCAAATCAATCTCAGACATATACAACTCCGCATATAGTGGGCGGGATCGCAAGTATGTGGAATCTGGGGCCACGTCTATGCTAGGCGATAGCAGCGTCCATAGCAACCAAAACGTATCAGTTTCACATTATTCTGGCGAGATCTGAAAAATCTTCGCAACAACGACCAAGCGGTGATTATGTACATTCACTGAGTGAATATTATGAAAATAAAATATATATTTCTCGCTAGAAATGTAATCAAAACTTATTTTTATGCAGAAACTAACTCAAAATATAGATTTTTGCACTAAAATGAGAGAAATGTCCGCCATGTTTTTGTTCTCACGGCCGGTATCTTGAAAGTCACGTGACTTGGACGCAAAGAATAGGCAAAAAAATGTAACAGTCATACAATTCAAGAGCCATTATTGTAACCCCTACGTTTTGCACTTTGGACCAACGTAGTCAGGGTACGTTTTTATATGAGACTGACACGTACAAACGACTGAGAGTGACGGTGAAGGGGCTGGATCTTACAAGAAAATAATTTACTAATGTACAAACTACGCTTTTAATATGATCCAAACTTTAAATGTGTATTAAAACAGATAGAGTACAACGTTATTTGAAGTCATGTTCAATTATAATTTCCCTAGATAATTGTTGCACTTTGACAGGGCTGCTGACGCGAGCAGGACAGATATAGGCTATTCTTTCCTACAACTTGTTAATTCGTTCCTATGACATATTAATTTGTGGCAGCTGTCCATGTTTCATGAATTTGTTCCCTAGAAAACCCGTGATTTAACTTAAATGCGGAAACAATTTAAGTCATAGTAACGAATTCTTAATTCATGGAACTCCCCCACACACACACACGTTTACCACAGTAAGAGATGCGAAAACAGTGATTAAAAGTGAACAACAATAAAATAAACCTGCGAATCTAGAGGGTGAGAGAGTGAGGATTTGGGAAAAAGAAATAATAAATAATATTAAATTCGTGACCATTCGGAAAAACAGAACACAAAGCCGCATATGGCTTGATTTAAATGTATGCGCACGGCATGAATCAAAAAGCATGGTCGCGATGTAACATTTGCCGGCTAACCAATTATGTATCTTATTAACAAAGCTTTGTACCCCACTTGTGTCATATACTCACATTAAAATGTTTAAAATGGGTAACAGTGTGTTTTGCTGTAGCAACGCCGGTGGTTCTGGAAGCGGGTCACTATCCGCACGTCTACAGGTCTGCACTGGCTTAAAATTGAAGCCCGAACCCGGCCCGTACCCGAGATCGTCTGACCCGACCCGAGCGGCACAGTTAAATTTAGAGCACGAACCCAAAATAGTCCCCCACAACGAATAGCTAAAAAAAGGCTGCATTTCACGATTGCATGCAATGGTCAGTAAACAAATACACAAAGAAACAGATTCATCAATGCTCGGTCATTTCACAAGGCAAAATAAAAATCATTTGTGTGGAAATATTATTAAGTCTGTAAACGGTCATTAACAGAAGCCAGAGGTGCTGAAGACGGACACAAAGAAAATAAAATACTGTAGCAGCCCCGAGCAAGCTCAACGTTCACCATGCAAAATATAGAAAATAAATCAAACATATTGAATTGGGAGAGGGGGTCTATATGAATGTTTGTCTGAGGGGAACTGACTGTCTTGAGAAGTTTAAAAGCAATATACAGAGGCAAGATGAGAAGAAAATGTAATTTATAAAAAAAAACAGGTTCAATTGATGAAACTTTTACTCATCAGGATGTTGCCAGCCCTTCCACTCAATTGGCAGTTCCTTAATATTCAGTGGGTGCTCCTATAGGGCTGCAACGATTAGTTAATTTTCAAGCGACACCTGAAAACTCATCTCTTCCGTCTTCACTTGACTTCTGCTTCGCTCTCTTTCCTTAACCTCTCCCTGTCTGGCTAGTTTTTGCTCTGAACTATGCCTAGAAATTTGTATTACAAACACTTCATGTGACTGTTTGCCTCTTTATAATGTATCGCTTATTGTAGTCTGCAATTGTAAGCCGCTTTGGATAAAATCGTCTGCTAAATGAATAAATGTAAATATGACCTAATGTAGGAGCCTGCAATACTGTGGTTTGACCTGAAGAACGGCGTTTGGATGAATATGTAAATTTATATTGCGCGCGTTCCCCTCAGTAACGAAAACAAACATGACAAAAACTGACTGCAGTGTGAAAGCAGCAATGCATCTGATTACAGTGATGTTGATTGTTGCATGTTCAGTAACGTACTCCAGTAAAGTCCGGTCATATCATGTTTATTTATATAGTACTTTATGCAATAGTTAATTCAAGCAGCTTTACAGTATTAAACACGAAAAAACAGAGTCAGTGTCATTTTCAGTAAGAATTGCAACTTGATGTTCTGTTATAAAGCAGATCTCCAGTGTGGAGATATAGCCTAATGATACAATATTTGTATAAGTGGGAATAAAATAATTTCATTAAAGTGATAGTTTGGTTTACAGAGATCAAAACTTGATCTAGCTCAGGACTGTTTCGGTTATCATAACCCTATAAAGTATTTTAAGACATTATGTTGTGAATAAAATAGTTTATCCAAAGCGTCTTATCTCTTACTTATTTATTTCTTACTTACTCTCTTTTATTTTGTTTCTTATCTATATGACTTATAAAAGGAGATGTTTGGCAGAATGATGTCATTCAGTTACTTCTTAATGTAGCTAATTAAATAGTGAGAGTGTCTGTCTGGCATCTCATTTTGTGTGACAAATACATCTATTTGGATAAGGAATTGGTAACGCTTTACAATAGGGTATAATTTGTTAACATTAGTTAACTTATTAATTAACATGAATGAACAATGCATTTATTTCATTAATGTATTAATCTTTGTTAATGTTGGCTACTAAAAATACAGTTGTTCATTGTTTATTCATGTTAGTTCACAGTAGTGCTGGGTGGTATGACCAAATATTTATATCACAGTATTTTTCAAAATTATACTGGTTTCACTTAGGGTTGGGTACCGAAACCCGGTACTAATATGGCACCGGTACCTTTGTAACCGGTATGTACCGAACCGAATCAGAACGCAGATTTAGGTGCCTCATTTCGGTGCCATGCCTGAGCGATCGGTTGAAATATTTGTCCTTTGTTTCTCCGAAACGGATGTAAGAAGCATCATCACCGGCACCACACGAGCAAAATAATTTCCCGACTGAGAATATTCTCAGATGATCTATGCTTCTATTTATAACTCCAAACTATCAGTAAGTGACAGGTGCTTGGAAACACTGTTTTGTACTCCTTTACTGATGGATCTGCTGCTGTATGGCCAGCTGAATGCACTGCTTCTTCTCTGCCGCTCAGCTCACGCCACAGAACAGACGGAGAGTGGCAACACTGTGCCGGGAGAGCAGACCTTGCGCTCGCAGCACTGGCGACATCTTCAAACTGAACCATAAGGTTTATCCAAAAAAGTTGCTAAGTTTTTTAGTTTGTATATATTATGGAAAAAATCTGCTAATAGGGTCTGAAAGTTGTTAAATATAGTTCTAAAGTTACACTAGTTTGTGAGAGCCGCGGGAGCTGATGGCAGCGAACGGTGGATATTTGTGGCGGTCGATGTGGATATTGTGGATGACTTCTTCTCTCTCATCACATTCTACTAGTTCTTCAGTTTCTGAACTTTCATGCTTAGTAACACATACAGCTGTATCCTCTCCACAGTGCACCAGTGAAAAGAGACCCCTCTCTAACAGTGTCGCGTTACGAACTTTCTTTAAATTATCAATCGGTATTGCGGTATTTAAAAAAATAATATCATAAGAAAAATAAATTTGGTATGAACTAGGGCTGCAACTAACGATTATTTTGATAATCAATTAGTTGGCCGATTATAATTTTGATTAATCGGATTTAAAAAAAAATCTATTTTTTATTTGATTGACCAAAAAACACTTCCACATTCTGCCCAATGTCCTTCAAACAAACGTGCCAACTGAATACTATGCAAATATACAGTGCTTAACAATTTATTAGACCACCTGACATAAAGAGAGAAAACAAATATTTTAGGATATTTTAATCACAAATGCAGTTAGTTTAGAGTAGGGGAGCGCCGATCCGATATTCAGGATCGGTATCGCTTCGATACTGGCCTTTTCTGCTGGATCGGGGTATTGGTCTGACGATACCGAACCAAATTCGATATTCTGCATAGCTAATATTGTGTTATTGTTAAGACCCACAAAAGCCACAAACACATTAGGCTACAAAACAACAGAAAGTTTCCGTGCACTATAAGTGTTCTGAAGCCGTTACATGGCTTAATGTGAGGTACAGATGAATATTTAAGTCAAGTTCACGTTAACATTTCTCTCCGCTGGGGCTGTCTGTTCAGTCTGTCCGCGTTCAGTTACTAGAGTCAAGACGATAAACTCTCTCCACCAGGCCCGGAGTGACCATCGGGAGAACCGGGAGAATTCCCGGTGGGCCACTCTGCCCCGCTCATAAATTGGGCCGGCAGACTCGCCTGCTTTTTTTTAAATTTATTTTTACATACACAGAATAACGTATATATGTTTAAGTTACTGTGTGACTGATAACTAAGCTAATAACACTAGATTTGAATTTAACATTAAAATGTGACGTTTTCTGTTGTCAGAGCGCGCGCACGCTCTCTCTTCCTCTACACAAGCGCGTGTCCCAGGTCGTTGCCATGGAGACACACCGAAACCATTAATGCTGTGGTGTGAGTTAGCGAGAGTGCGCTAATCACAGGAAGAATTAATAAAATAGAATAAAATGGATAGTAAAAAAAAAGCTGGAAAAGCCAGGTTAAAACAGAAAGGCATTGGAGGATGACGCGGCCAAATGTGCCAAACTGACAAATATTTTTCAAGAAGAAAAAAACGAGCACACGTGAACTGGCGACTCAAGATACAGTGACTAGTTACATTTACAGTTATGCATTTGGCAAATGCTTTTATCCAAAGTGACTTACATTGAAGGAATTTTGTTTATTCGGTTTAGGTTTTTTTTCTATTGATTGTCTGTATCAATTAAATGTAAGTAACATTGTCATTACATTGACATGGATATAAAAAAAACAAAAGTGCAAAAAGTATATTTCTTACTGCACTAATTGTTACCTTATTTTTGTTTGAATGCAAACCATTTGTTCATAGTGTAACAGTTTGACTCTTTGTTGCAGAAAACTCAGTATGTGATTTGTTATTGATATTTATGGACATATTTACATAGTTCATATTTTTTTATTGAAACATGTCAAAAATAAATATAACAGGATAGTAAGAACAGATCTGTCACTTAATTTATCCAGATTCCACCACGGTGGGAGGGGGTTGGATAGGGATTGGTGGTGGGCTGGTCTTAAACATTACATTCCCGGGCTGAAAATGGACCCCACTCCGGCCCTGCTCTCCACTGTTCATATTATACTTGATCTGTTAATAAAGTTCACTGGTTTTGCATAAAGGGACTTTATCTAGCTAGAGTCTTTCTAAAGACTGTTTCTATATCGTGTTACTTTATACCGGGTGTCTGTTAGATCACAACATTGTAGGGAGCTCTATGAAGGGTACATTTAAAACGGTTAAATGAAAAATAAACTGGGGCACAGATTTAATACTCTACGCATTAATATCTCTTTCCTTTTGTGCTTTGAACTTATCTGTGCGGACTCCGGAGTGCTGCGCCTGCGCGCTGTGAGTCAGTGTTGCATGAAGCGCATCATTCTGCGCAAGGGATGTGCATAAGCGCAGAGGGTCTGCGCGCTGTTAGCCAGTGTTCCATGAAGCGCATCATTCTGCGCAAGGGATGTGCATAAGCGCAGAGGGTCTGCGCGCTGTTAGCCAGTGTTCCATGAAGCGCATCATTCTGCGCACGGGATGTGCATAAGCGCTGTGGGTCTGCGCGCTGTTAGCCAGTGTTGCATGAAGCGCATCATTCTGCTCACGGGATGCGCATAAGTGAGCCTTGCGCATTATAATATTTTTGCGCAATGAAAGATTATTAATAGCCTTTCTTGTTCGTCTCATCTGTCATATGGTGCTGCCTCATTACTGTGCAGTACGTTTAAAATAAATGTATTTTGATTTTACTGTATATATATTTATTTAGAAATATATTACTTTTCCATGTATTTTACAACAATACATCGAGCAATGTATATCATTTTACATTTAGTCACTTATTCACTTTTATTTGTTCCCCAAAAATTTTCTTTTTTTCACTAATTTTAGATTGTATAAAATTGTGCCCTTGTGATTTTTCAAGAGTAACTTTTTGCTACTGAATTATCCACTAACCTAGTTTATAAAATTATTTTTGTCATTGATTATAATTACATATCCACTCATTTGTTGTTTTTCTTCACAGTGATGTTGTCCATATTTAGTAGATTGTGTGTAAAACCCAAAAGAGTGATGAGCAGGTCAACACACACTGAGATATAGAAATGATACACTGATTAAAAAAAAACTGTGCTGGTATCAGTTCGATATCGTATCGGCAGATACTCAGAATTGTTGGTATCGGTTCTGAAAAAAATGGTATCGAGCGAGCCCTTGTTTAGAGTAGCCATGGCACAAACCTTACACAATTAGTTTTAATAAATTTGTTAAGCATTGTATATAGTGAATATAGTTTACATCTCTATTTAAAAATTAAATTATAATAATAAAGATAATAAAGACAAATAAAAACACAAACTCAGTGTTAACCAACAGGTAGTGTTCAGCAGGAACACATGTTCTCTTTGATCACAGTCACGTGTCATTTATTTGTCCTGTAAAAGGCGCTTATGAAACGTCTCATATTTATATTTATATTCGTATTCATTTATATTAGCCTACACGCTGTTATCCAGAGGTGGAAAGAGTACAAAAATATTCTACTCAAGTAAAAGTACCATTACATTGCTGAAATTTTACTTAAGTACAAGTAAAAGTACCAGTCTAAAAATATACTCAAGTAAAAGTAAAAAGTAGCTCATTTAAAATTTACTCAGAGTAAAAATTACTTAGTTACATTTTAACAGTGGGAGGGAAAAATGAGATAGACCAAGGTGTCAAACTCAGTTCCTGGAGGGCCACAGCCCTACACAGTGTAGATATTACCCTAATTAAACACATCTGATACAGCTAAACTAATCATTTAGGCTTATTTGAAAACTACATGGTAAGTGTGTTGGAGCAGGGTTGAACTAAACTCTTAGGGCTGTGGCCCTCCAGGAACTGAGTTTGACACACCTGGGATATGGGCCTATAAATCTCAAACTAGGTGTTTTTAATTAAATGAATCAGTTAATTATAATAAGACATTTGGGTTGTTACCAGGCAAATTAAATCAGTATCAACAAAATGCATCTTTGCATGCAGAGGAAATGCAGAAGCTTCATCTGAAGTGTAGCTGTATTTACACACTGACATGAATGCATTTAGCCTGCAGTTACAAATGCAGAAATAATGTTTTGATAAATAAGACATAAAATGTGACCCTGAACCAAACCACATAAGGGTCCATTTTCCTAAATTATGATTTATACATCATCTGAAAGCTGAATAAATCATATTTCCATTGATGTATGGTTTGTTATGATAGGACAATATTTGAAAATCTGGAATCTGAGGTGCAAAAATCCAAATATTGAGAAAATCTCCTTTAAAGTTGTTCAAATTAAGCTCTTAGTTTTGATATATTTACAGTAGGAAATTTACAAAATATATTAATGGAACATGATCTTTACTTAATATGCTAATGATTTTTGGCATAAAAGAAAAATGTATAATTTTAACCCATACAATGTATTGTTGGCTATTGCTACAAATATACCCCAGCGACTTAAGACTGGTTTTGTGCTCCATGCCAGGGTCACAAATGTTAAATAGTCATTTGAAATTAAAAAATAAATAAATCAAAAGATACTTTAAATGTTAAATTAGAACCACCAGTAGGTGTCAGCAAGTCACTGATAAGTGAGTCATTGCGATTGAACAGAATCATTTAAACGGTTAATTCAAGGAACGAAACACCGTCATTGCTCAGAGTCAGAGACAAAACTGTGTATGGAATTATTTTTGTTGTCGAAATAGAGCAAAAACAGGCAATATGGTGTCTAAAACGTAAGTCTCTTAATTGACTTGTTTTTTTAACTGTGTAAAAAGAAAAACTACAGGCCTATGTAATCATGGTGATTTTTGGAGAAAAATGGCATTCTTCATGTGATGTTGACTTACTATATTAAATGATATAAATATATACATTTTCTGCTTCTATATCTTCAATTTTGTGATCATTCTAAACGCATTTTAACAGACTGAAACACGCAGTGCACTCCATATGCACGCGGATTTATGAGGCGCCGCCTAGGAAATCAAACTTCGCTTATCAACACACAAAAAACACGTGCATATACACCTATAAACACTCGCACATACATATAAACTTCCATGCATATACACATATAAACACTCGCACATACATATAAACTTCCATGCATATACACCTATAAACACTCGCACATTATCAATTAATTATCGATAAGCGAAGTTTGATTTAAATCCTAGGCGACGCCTCATACGGATTAGTCTAATCTAACGTTACTAGATTTCACGGCACACTGTTTAGAGTGATTTGTTTGGTTTTTGGCAAAATACTGATAATGTCAAATCGCACATCGTTAAAACAACAATTACTATATTTTCGCAGACAACATTACTATATTTTGACGACCTGCACCACTGTCTTTTGGTCATTTGTGCAAAACCTTTGCTAAACCGTCAAAAGCTTCATTTTTACCACCAATGCAATGATGTAAGTATTTACCTTATCTCCACATGCTTGCGAAGGGCGATGTCGATATATTTATAAGCTGCTAGTTCGGTCTCCCGAGGCAAACACAGCTTACACTGCATAATAGAGCATGAATATATGGCCAGGGGTTTACTTCATTTCCTTTGAGTTCAACTTCAGCAGAATACGACGGGTTTGGTTTTCAGCTGGGTCTGCACCATTAACGCCTGTCTAGTCCGTCTGTATCTGTATCTGTATCTGCATCTTGTGATTTTAGCGCCAGTTTCTTCTTCTGCCCATTATTTACTGCAGTTGTTTCCACGGAGCGATTTTTTTTTACTCAGTAACGAATGTGTTTTAAAATGTAGCGAAGTACAATACTTCCCACAAAATATACTTAAGTAAAAGTAAAATTACAGATTAAAAAAATTACTTAAAAAAGTACAAGTACACAAAAAAGCTACTCAATTACAGTAACGCGAGTAAATGTAATTCGTTACTTTCCACCTCTGCTGTTATCCCTTTAAAGTTCCTACTCTCATAAAATATTCGCACTGCACGTTGACTTTTAATCCTTAAATTAACTTTCAACAACAGATATTTCAGCACAATTGATGTTTTTACGCTGAATAGCATATTAATTGTCACCCTCTCTGTGTTGCGTCTGTCTGCACATGCGCGTGCACGCGCGGTGCTCATTCAGTAGGGATGCAGCGATTAACCGGTTTTACTATTAACCGCGCTTTAAAACGTCACGGTTAATTAATCGTAAAGGTTCCACTAAACTGAGTGTTGCAGCTTGCGTAAAACGAAAACAAAGTTACACGAGTGGTGCACCCATAGGCGGAGTTTCACATTTTTGCCTGGGGGGGCACCTACCGGTAGACCATGAGCTCTGATGGGGTTTTTTTTACACACCATATATACCATATTTTCTACATTTTCAATTATTTATAGCCTATATATCAAGAGCTCTTTTCCAAAACGCTATAAATCCATTTTAATAGTTTTCATGAAAATGACATTTTTTACCTAGACCCATACATTTTGTTAATATTCCATTTATCATGTTAAAATGGTCTGTTGGCTCAGTCTGAACATGTTAAACAATGATTGTTGTTGTCCAGATCGTCATTTAAATATTGCTGTAAAAATTGCTGTTAAAGAGAATAAATAAGGGATAATGCACGGCTAGCCAACCTGTTCTCGTTGTGAAATGCACGACGTGAAGGCAGGGATCACCTGACGCGAAGTTCGTTAGCTCTAGCATTCTGTCCGCTTCAGACAGAGATGACATAGTGCGTGTGAGAGAGAGAGAGAGAGAGAGCGAGAGAGAGAGAGAGAGAGAGAGAGAGAGAGAGAGAGACTTTTAGTCTTTCTTTATTTGATACAATTACTACATTACAATAAACCAAGGGCAACCAATATTCACAAAACAAACAAAATTACAAACTTACAAAAGTCACAAATTCATTTGTACAACTCCATCTTCTACTTAACATAAAACATCATTCAAACCCCAGGTAAATGTAAAAGTATCAAGATCACCAACCATTTTATAGTATGCAAACTCAACAGTAAGCCGGGCAGAAATCAAACCTCTTAAAGTCATATTAACATCAGTAGAAACACCCCCATTCATCTTTTCTTTCCTTGTTAGCCACACAGCTAACTTTGCTTGCCCATATAAAAATGTATTAACACATCAATTCTTCTATTTTGATACTTATATATAAATAAAACCATTTACTGTAAATTCATATTTCAAGTTTTTACTCCATTCTTCCAACAATAAAACATTGGCTTCAATCTTTCACACTGCAAAATAGATGATACACATCTTCATGCTCAAAACAAAAGGACATTCATCCCTTACTGTTGGGTCAATATGTGCCCTGTGTCTATTAGTAGTTAATATGCCATGTATTAAACGCTACTGAAGATCACCAGTTCTCCTATTAATAGGACATTTATATAGAGTCCTCCAACTGCCCTTAGGTGACCCATCACAACCGTCTATCCCTTGCCATTTAGATTCTAGAACACATTTTAATGACTCAAAATGCATCACTTTTACACAAGTACAGTGGGGCAAAAAAGTATTTAGTCAGCCACCAATTGTGCAAGTTCTCCCACTTAAAAAGATGAGAGAGGCCTGTAATTTTCATCATAGGTATACCTCAACCATGAGAGACAAAATAAGAAAAAAAAATCCAGAAAATCACATTGTAGGATTTTTAAAGAATTTATTTGCAAATTATGGTGGAAAATAAGTATTTGGTCAATAACTAAATTTCATCTCAATACTTTGTTATATACCCTTTGTTGGCAATGACAGAGGTCAAACGTTTTCTGTAAGTCTTCACAAGGTTTTCACACACTGTTGCTGGTATTTTGGCCCATTCCTCCATGCAGATCTCCTCTAGAGCAGTGATGTTTTGGGGCTGTCGCTGGGCAACACGGACTTTCAACTCCTCCAAAGATTTTCTATGGGGTTGAGATCTGGAGACTGGCTAGGCCACCCAGGACCTTTGAAATGCTTCACGAAGCCACCCTCTGTTCGGGCGGTGTGTTTGGGATCATTGTCATGCTGAAAGACCCAGCCACGCGTTTCATCTTCAATGCCCTTGCTGATGGAAGGAGGTTTTCACTCAAAATCTCACGATACATGGCCCCATTCATTCTTTCCTTTACACAGATCTGTCGTCCTGGTCTCTTTGCAGAAAAACAGCCCCAAAGCATGATGTTTCCACCCCCATGCTTCACAGTAGGTATGGTGTTCTTTGGATGCAACTAAGCATTCTTTCTCCTCCAAACACGACAAGTTGAGCTTTTACCAAAAAGTTATATTTTGGTTTCATCTGACCATATGACATTCTCCCAATCCTCTTCTGGATCATCCAAATGCTCTCTAGCAAACTTCAGACGGGCCTGGACATGTACTGGCTTAAGCAGGGGGACATGTCTGGCACTGCAGGATTTGAGTCCCTGGCGGCGCAGTGTGTTACTGATGGTAGCCTTTGTTACTTTGGTCCCAGCTCTCTGCAGGTCATTCACTAAGTCCCCCCGTGTGGTTCTGGGATTTTTGCTCACAGTTCTTGTGATCATTTTGACCCCACGGGGTGAGATCTTGTGTGGAGCCCCAGATCGAGGGAGATTATCAGTGGTCTTGTATGTCTTCCATTTTCTAATAATTGCTCCCACAGTTGATTTCTTCACACCAAGCTGCTTACCTATTGCAGATTCAGTCTTCCCAGCCTGGTGCAGGTCTACAATTTTGTTTCTGGTGTCCTTTGACAGCTCTTTGGTCTTGGCCATAGTGGAGTTTGGAGTGTGACTATTTGAGGTTGTGGACAGGTGTCTTTTATACTGATAACGAGTTCAAACAGATGCCATTAATACAGGTAACGAGTGGAGGACAGAGGAGCCTCTTAAAGAAGAAGTTACAGGTCTGTGAGAGCCAGCAATCTTGCTTGTTTGTAGGTGACCAAATACTTATTTTCCACCATAATTTGCAAATAAATTCTTTAAAAATCCTACAATGTGATTTTCTGGATTTTTTTTTCTTATTTTGTCTCTCATAGTTGAGGTATACCTATGATGAAAATTACAGCCTCTCTCATCTTTTTAAGTGGGAGAACTTGCACAATTGGTGGCTGACTAAATACTTTTTTGCCCCACTGTATGATACAATGCTCTCTTTCCTGTGTCAGCAAACAAACTACGTTCTGGAGTTTTAAAACTCAACAGCTTCCCCTCATCTTCTGCACTTGTCTCCACAGCTGCACTTACCCTTACATTTGGAAATTCAACCATCACATTAATACATTGCTGCTTCGTTTCCTCCTCTTTCAACAATTCTGTAAATGCTGGTGGTATTACAGATAGGAATTCATTCCTCAATCTTTCAGCAAAACGGAGTGATTTAATACCAAGCTTTGCTGCAATATCCTTTGAGGACAGCCATTCACTCTTACGCCAAAGATGAGAAACTTTTATAAACTGGGCTTTGACCATACGGAAAGTTCAAGCTTTTCATAGGTAAAGCCGGATTATAAAGAAGAGGTTCCTCTTTAATCCATGATCCACTCACAATACCTTGTTCTCGAACAATTCTCAAAACATTCCATGACTTTAAAACTGACCTATAAAAAGGAGTTATTTCAGGTAATATCACATCCTTTAAATTTATTAAAAACAATTGTCGGTCTAATCCCAGTCGTCCTCCTTTCCTCAAAAGACCACAAGCAACATGAGCCCAACAGACATCTTTCCCATACAAAAGTCTCTGGGCAGCTTGTAATCTAAAAGCAGCAATCCTACAACCAATATCAATTAGTCCTTGCCCTCCTTCGTTAAGAGGCAAGTAGAGTACAGCAGGTCTCAGCCAATGCTGACCTGTCCAGAAGAAGTGAACAAGACATCTTTGAATGTCCTTAATGACAACAGCAGGGGGGTCCAATACAGCCATTTTATGCCATAAAGTTGAAGCAACAAGATTATTGACTATTAGGACCCTCCCCCTATAGGACAGCTGGGGAATTAACCATTTCCAATTAGATAACCGGAGACACACTTTTTCCAATATTCCTTCCCAATTCTTTTCCTTATATGTCCCAGTACCTAAAAACACTCCTAGAAACTTAAACCCATCTCTTCTCCACATAACATTATTAGGCAGCTGTGGGACATTAGATCTCTCTGGACCACACCATAAGGCTTCACCTTTTTTCCAATTGATCTTTGCTGATGATGCTCTTCCATAACATTTAAGATTTTCTAAAACAACTTTAATATCCTCACTGTTCCTAATTATTACAGTTACGTCATCAGCATAAGCTGATAATTTCACATCATTTAAATTATTTGACCCCTCAATATGTAAACCAGTCAACTGTTCTCTTAATTTGCACAGTAAGGGTTCAATTACAAGGCTATACAGTTGCCCTGAAAGAGGGCATCCTTGCCTTATTCCTCTCTTTACTTTAATAGGAACATTTAAACCTCCATCTATTTTGACCATACATTCAGCTTCATTGTACAATAAATTAACCCATGAGATAAAACCATCTCCAAAACCAAAAGCTTTCAGTAAATCATACAAATAAGCATGTTCAACTCTGTCGAACGCCTTCTCCTGATCAAGAGATATTAACCCCAAATCATTTTCATTATACATTGCATAATCTATAATATCTCTTATTAAAAATAAATTATCCTTAATACATCGCCCCTTTACACAATATGATTGTTCTTTCATGATTAATACACCCATATAATTATTCAATCTATTGGCAATACATTTTGAGAATATTTTATAATCCATTACACATTAATGCGACAGGTCTCCAATTCTTCAAACAAAACAAATCCCTTTCTTCGGTAACAAAGACAATACTGCCCTGTTACAACTTTTAGGTAGAGACCCAGTCTGTAATGAACTTAAAAGCATTTCAAAATAATCTTTGCCAATCACATTCCAAAATATTTATAAAACTCAGATGGAAGCCCATCTAGACCAGGAGCTTTCTCTGATGATAAACCTTTACAGCTTGTGTCACTTCTTGAAAAGTAATCAGTGAATCAATCACCTCCTGTTGTTCAGGTGTCAGCTTTTTCAGACATGAAAACAGTTCATCCTTACATTTAGAATCTGTGTCATTAGCTTCATACAAATCAGAGTAAAAATCAACAGCAATTCTTCTCATTTCATAAGAGTCATATGTAATAACACCATCATCTTGTTTTAAACCAACCATCGATTTTCCTTGATTAGTCTTTCGTTCTAAATTGAAGAAGAATTTTGTAGGTCCATCAATGTCTTTGTTTTGAATAAATCGCGCCCTAACAAGGGCACCTTTCACTTTATCATATAATATATTATTTAATTGAAGCTTTTTTTCTGAAAGAGCAGTGTCCAATTGAGATCCATTCCTCGCCATCATTTTCTCCTCTATATCAGAAATCTCAGCTTCCAAGTCCTGTATCCTGGTCTTTAATGTCCTTTTTGAAAATGATGAATATTGCTGACAGAAAACTCTAATTTGCACTTTTCCAATGTCCCACCATTGTTTAATATCAGCATAATTAGCTTTTTGCATTCTCCACATTTCCCAAAACAATTTAAAATTCTCACAAAAAGCATTATCTTGTAAATGTGTATTATTAAAATACCAATACAAACTCCTTTTACTTTCTTTTAAAATGACAAAATCCATTGTGATCATTTTATGATCTGAAATGATATTTGGAATAATATTCACATTGCCCACTCTGTTTCTTGAGTCACCAGAAATATAAAATCGATCCAATCTAGCAGCATGAACTTTACCATCTGTGACTTTTACCCAAGTGTATTGTTTAACCAATGGATTTTTGATTCTCCAAACATCTTCAAGATTCAAATTTTAACCACATTAGATAATACTAGTGCTGATTTTGGTGAGGTTCCTCTGCATTTCTGTCTATGTTAAAATTAAAAGTGCAATTCCAGTCTCCTGCCATTATAATTATATCTCCTGAATTAAGAGTTTTAAAACACGAGCCAATTTCTCAAATAAAAGAACTCTTTCTGTTCCACCATTAGGAGCATACATATTAACAAAAATAAAGTGAAAATTATTTATTTCAGCCCTTACTAAAAGTAATCTTCCAGGTTCTATATGATATCTAGACACAATATTTGCTTTCAAAGTTGAATGAAATAAAATCGCCACTCCAGCGCTGACATTAGAGCCATGACTTAAAACATAATCTCCTTTCCACCACAATCCCCATTCAGACTCATTACTCATATTACTATGGGTTTCTTGAAGAAACCCTACTGCAATATTCTTAATATTAAAGTACTCCGAAACTAAAGTCTGCTTTTTCCTATCCCTCAGACCATTCACATTCAGAGAACCTATTTTAAGATGCTCCATGAAAAGGAAAGAATAGAAAGAAAAACAGGACAGAAGGAAGAAGTTACACAGAAACATGAGCCTACCAAAAGCCATAATGTTTATTTGGCTTTATCACGAAATCTTCTTTCATTCACAGTCACGCCCTTTTTATCATGTCTTATCGTGGTTATGTACTTCTTAAGCCTATACAGTTTCTGTTGGGATAACACCGTATGATTGTACGTTTTACGTGCCCACACTACCGACACAACAAACCTTTCCTTCTCAGGGAAAAAAAGTCCCCTATCTCTACCTTTTTCCCTTTAGTCTCATCCAAAAAAGCATTTATCTGTTCCACGGAGTACAAATCATCATCAGCTTTATAGAGATCTGACAGATCCGACAAACTCTCATCATCCTTCATGTCGCGTTATCATAAATAAGCGCACAATAAACTGCATACGAGTCTGTCGTCAGTTATGAAATTACCAAAAAAGGCGATTAAAGCTGCAAACTGTGCATGCATGTGTAACGGATTTATGCCAGTAAGGGCTGTGTGTAAACCTCACTCCCCTGACCTCAAAAAGAGGCGCTCTAGCGACTGACGCTAAAGGCTGTAGCCTTTAGGCACCTTGGTAGAGCGCCGGCATCCCAGGTTCGAGACCCGCTCGTGTGTGACGGGGCGGACCCGGGGGGGGGTTACACATGTATGAATGCATTACATTTCAGAACGTCTCTCAAATGCATACTAAAATATAGGCTCTCGTGCAATGGTTTGCTAAAAAGAGACAGGATAAATGTTTGATATCATTATTTAATCACATTGGAATCGAAACTGGGAATCGAAAAGAATCGGAATCGATAAGCAGAATCGGAATCGAAATCGATAAAATTCAAACGATACCCAACCCCACTGACATGGATGTTTACAGAGCAGAGGTCACCTTTTTTAATTTCAATAGGAGAGATGGACTTTTTTTCTTTAGTATTATTATTTTGTGCTGTATTATTGCTTACTGTGTTATTATTTCTGTTTCAAAAGGCAGCAACAAATAACACTTTAATACCTAAAGATTCTTTATGTAATGTTGTGAAATGAATAAATGCATAATAATCATAATAATCGTGAAACCATGATTATTCCTCAGACTATAATCGTACCAACAAAATCTATAATCGTTGCATCCCTATCATTCAGTATTTTAAACTTAACACAGGCTGTCAGGACGGACCTTTTATGCAGAAATGGAAATGCTTGCGTGAATTTGTGACATTTATATATAAGGATTTATAGACCGTAAACTGAAGATGTTTTGCGCTGAGGACGCACACGCATGTGTCACAGCGCCTGACAGGGCAAGCCTTTACACTAATGCATTAACTTAAAGCTCAAAATAAAGAATTATCATGCTGTGGGCAGCTTGGATCACGTACTTCTCCCGCAGCATCTCATTCTGTTTCCTCCACTATTTTTAGATGCATTTTGTCCTTAGAAATGTGTTATTCAGTGCTGTAATTTGACGCAACTGGCTGAAGTTGGACGTGCAGACCCGACTAATTGATAATGAGAATTGTTGTCGAGGATTTTCATAATCGATAATAATCGATTTTATTGATTAGTTGTTGCAGCCCTAGTATGAACCGGTATACCGCCCAGCACTAGTTCACAGTGCATTTTCCAATGTTAAAAAACACATTGTGATTTTTATAAATGCATTAGTAAATGCTGAAATTAACATGAACTAAGATTAATAAATGAAGTATTGTTAATTCTTAGTTCATGTTAACTAATGAACCTTATTGTAAAGTGTTACCAATTAACTGTATAATAATTGTAATTGCATAATATGCTTTTCTAAAGCTGAAATCTTTATTTATGTTCAAATATGTGAAGAGTTCAGATGCAAAAGCATCTTAAGTGCCGTCTGAATTTTATTCTAAAATGTGCGTTTTTCTCACGCTCCTATATTTATGTTCAGTTATTTCACTTGAATTGCATAGAAAAGCACATATACATTGCCATTAAACTGAAATTACTGTAGATATTTAAAGTCATTTTATCAATGATAGAGAAATAAACATTAGCAAAACAACATTTACATCTAGGCATTTATTCAAATTCAAATAAAAAAATACTTTTTCATCTGAAATCTTTATGTATAACTTAATATTTTAACTAAATGCAAAAGCTGAATAATCAAAGTCTACTGATTAACCAGTGAAATAATCGACGATTAGTCAATGAATCGTTCTAATAATAGTTAGATTAATCCATTATCAAAATAAGTCGTTTGTTGCAGCCCTCGGTGCTTCTAAATTTTTGTTGGTGCTCCTAACTTCTTGAAGTTGCAGCACCAGTGCTACCAAGTAAAAAGTTAATTTAGAGCCCTGAGATATCATGTCAAACCCTTTTTCCCCACAAGATATTGAACAAATACCGTATTTTCAATATTTCAACAGACCCGCCATAGTCTATTTACTATGTGAGGCTGAGACAGTATCAGATCTTCACTCAAGTTATAGTGCTGATGTGTGTAGTGTTTGTTATAGATCAGACACACGTTCACACTAATGACCGTCTCTCTTTATCAGTACAGTATCAGATCTTCACTCAGGTTATAGTGCTGATGTGTGTAGTGTTTGTTATAGATCAGACACACGTTCACACTAATGACCGTCTCTCTTTATCAGTACAGTATCAGATCTTCACTCAGGTTATAGTGCTGATGTGTGTAGTGTTTGTTATAGATCAGACACACGTTCACACTAATGACCGTCTCTTTATCAGTACAGTATCAGATCTTCACTCAGGTTATAGTGCTGATGTGTGTAGTGTTTGTTATAGATCAGACACACGTTCACACTAATGACCGTCTCTCTTTATCAGTACAGTATCAGATCTTCACTCAGGTTATAGTGCTGATGTGTAGTGTTTGTTATAGATCAGACACACGCTCACACTAATGACCGTCTCTCTTTATCAGTACAGTATCAGATCTTCACTCAGGTTATAGTGCTGATGTGTGTAGTGTTTGTTATAGATCAGACACAAGTTCACACTAATGACTGTCTCTCTTTATCAGTACAGTATCAGATCTTCACTCAGGTTATAGTGCTGATGTGTGTAGTGTTTGTTATAGATCAGACACACGTTCACACTAATGACTGTCTCTTTATCAGTACAGTATCAGATCTTCACTCCAGGTTATAGTGCTGATGTGTAGTGTTTGTTATAGATCAGACACATGACTTCGCTCACACTAATGACCGCCTCTTTATCAGTACAGTATCAGATCTTCACTCAGGTTATAGTGCTGATGTGTAGTGTTTGTTATAGATCGACACACGCTCACACTCAATGACCGGCCTCTCTCTCTCTTTATCAGTACAGTATCAGATCTTCACCAGGTTATAGTGCTGATGTGTGTGTAGTGTTGTTATAGATCAGACACGCTCACACTAATGACTGTCTCTCTTTATCAGTACAGTATCAGATCTTCACTCAGGTTATAGTGCTGATGTGTGTAGTGTTTGTTATAGATCAGACACACGCTCACACTAATGACTGTCTCTTTATCAGTACAGTATCAGATCTTCACTCAGGTTATAGTGCTGATGTGTGTAGTGTTGTTTATAGATCAGACACACGCTCACACTAATGACTGTCTCTCTTTATCAGTACAGTATCAGATCTTCACCAGGTTATAGTGCTGATGTGTGTAGTGTTTGTTATAGATCAGACACGCTCACACTAATGACTGTCTCTCTTTATCAGTACAGTATCAGATCTTCACCAGGTTATAGTGCTGATGTGTGTGTAGTGTTTGTTATAGATCAGACACACGCTCACACTAATGACTGTCTCTCTTTATCAGTACAGTATCAGATCTTCACCAGGTTATAGTGCTGATGTGTGTAGTAATGTTATAGATCAGACACCGTTCACACTAATGACTCGTCTCTCTCAATCAGTACAGTATCAGATCTTCACTCAGGTTATAGTGCTGATGTGTGTAGTGTTTGTTATAGATCAGACACACGCTCACACTAATGACCGCCTCTCTTTATCAGTACAGTATCAGATCTTCACCAGGTTATAGTGCTGATGTGTGTAGTGTTTGTTATAGATCAGACACTGCTCACACTAATGAACCGCCTCTCTTTATCAGTACAGTATCAGATCTTCACCAGGTTATAGTGCTGATGTGTGTAGTGTTTGTTATAGATCAGACAACACACGTTCACACTAATGACTGTCTCTCTTTATCAGTACAGTATCAGATCTTCACTCAGGTTATAGTGTGCTGATGTGTGTAGTGTTTGTTATAGATCAGACACGCGCTCACACTAATGACTGTCTCTCTTTATCAGTACAGTATCAGATCTTCACCAGGGTTATAGTGCTGATGTGTAGTGTTTGTTATAGATCAGACACACGCTCACACTAATGACTGTCTCTCTCTTTATCATTACAGTATCAGATCTTCACTCCAGGTGCTATAGCAGGGATTGTTAGGTTGGTTCTAGCTGCTGTTGTTGCTGCTGCTGGCCGCGTTGGTTTTATTTACTAATCGACTGTCTCTCTTTATCAAATTTTGTAAGTATTCAGATCTTTACAGCAAGACCATTGAGCTTATAGTGCTGATGTGTGTAGTGGAGTTTAAATAGATCAGTATGATTTAGCACTGGACATTTTACTCTTTAACTGCACAAGTATCTTGATTGATGCACCCAGGTTATTAATTAAATGTGTGATTTTTTTGGTATCAGACACACGCTGAATTACATTACACTAGACTGTTGAATCTTCAGTCTCTTTATCAAATGTTTTATTTAAGATCTGTCTTTGATTGTCTGTTTGTATTTATGTAGTTTTGTTCTGATGTGTGTAGTGTTAATATATTTAGATCAGACACCACGTATAACTAATGACTGTCTCTCTGGTTCTTCAGTACAGTTTTATCTTCTGCTCAGGTCTTTCATATCTCCTCACACGTGTTTGTTTCATTGTGTGGCTTCTCATTCACACTTGGATCATTTAAACATATAGACTATTAACAGTACAGAAACTATCAGATCATAGAACATTATGTGAGAGAGTGTTTGTTAGGATCAGAAACCATGCACACGTTCACACCATCAGATCCAGAACATTCTTTATCAGCCAAATCAGATCATCCGAGTGTACCAGCCGCAGTGTTTGTTATAGATCAGACACACGTCTATACTTCTGTCTCTCTCTGTGTGTTAAACATAATCTACTAGACAAACTTAATTTCTTCAACTCGGAAAGTAACATGGACAAAATATATATTGGCTGTTTTGTTACACCTGGTCAGACATGCGTTTAGTAATATGACTGTCTCTCTTTAAACACTTCAGGAGGAGGTATCAGATCACATCTCCAGATGAAACTGAGCAAGTGTGTGGTGTTTGTTATAGATCAGACACATACTGTATGTACACACTAATGACTGGCCGTGTTTGGAGTACAGTAAAGAGGCAACTCAGGTTATAGTGCTGAATGTGTGTAAAGTGTTTGTTATAATGACCAGAAAAAAGAGCAAACAGGAAACTCAACAGGAACGTAAATCTCTTTATCATGTACAGTATCAGATCTTCCTCAAAGGTTATAGTGCTGATAAACTTGTAGAGTTTGTTATAAGATCAGACACTAGTCACACTAATGACTGTCTCTTAATGCAACACGAATCAGGTCTGTCTTTCAAGTAGCTGTAGCAGGATTGTTCTGCTTTTCACCTAGCTGCTGTTTTTGAGCAAACTGCTGTTGTTGCTGCTGCTGAAACTGAAAGTGGTTTTATTTACGCCAACACACAAGATCTCTGAACTACATTAAAACATGTAAGTATTACAGTTGATACAACACAATCACCTTGAGTTTGTATTGTGTTTCAGTAGAGTTTAAATATATAGTATGATTTGTGATGGACATTTCTTCTGTTAACCACAAGTTCTGCTTGTAATTGATGCAATAATATGTGATTTTCTGTTGCAGCTGAATTACATTAATAACTGTTGAAGTCATCAGTCTTTTCTTTAAAATGTTTTTATTTAATATTCATGCTTTTGATTGTCTGTTCCTGTATTTATGTAGGAACTTCATTTAATGTTAATATATTTAGCAGAAATTGGTATAAAAAGCAACAGAATTGCTTTTTCTTTTGGTTCAAACTTATGTTTGGTAAAGTTTTATCTTGGGCCTGCCCCTAGTTCTTTCATATCTCCCCACACGTGTTTGTGTTATTGTGTGGCATCATTCATCTTGATCATTTAAAAAATATAGTTATTAACACAGAAATCTATAAACTGAAAACCAAGGTCATTATCTCAAAAAATGTTTGTGGGGATGGCTCTTTTGTTCAATTTCAGATTAATTAAAATGAGCTCATACAATCATTAAATGTTTGGCCAAAATGGTCTGCTAACTTAAGCGTTATTAAAAATATAAATCAACTGTAATTTCAATAAAACAATTAGGTTTACTCGTTTTTACACCTGGTCACTGGCGTTTAATTGAGTAAACCAATCAGCCAATATTTTTCGTCGACGACATCCCATTAAAAACTAGGATTAGAAGTGGATTTCACATACTTCCCATCATGCTTTTGGAATAAAGAGGCACAAAGAGGAGCTGGATAAGGAGAGAGTAAATCTTGAAATACAAATGTTATTTTGTGTATTTTTTATTTAGATGATAAATTTGGGAGACTGGTTGGATGTTTAATGTTCTTTATGTTTCTATTTAAAAGAGTTTCTGGTATGTTAGTGTTTTGGGGGCTGCCATTGTAGCTGTGAGCATGTGCTTGGGGTTTTTGAGGACCAGCTACAATATGACACAAAGTTGTTTTTAATAACAAAGTCACCTTCATTGAAAGTAAGTCACAGACGCTCAACACACAATCATCTTCATTGAAAGTAAATCACAGATGCTCAACACACAATCATCTTCATTAAAAGTATGTCACAGACGCTCAACTCACAATCATCTTCATTAAAAGTAAGTCACAGACGCTCAACACACAATCATCTTCATTAAAAGTAAGTCACAGACGGTCAACACACAATCATCTTCATTGAAAGTAAGTCACAGACGCCAAACACATAATCATCTTCATTGAAAGTAAGTCAGACGCAACACACAATCATCTTCATTGAAAGTAAGTCACAGATACTCAACACACAATCATCTTCATTGAAAGTAAGTCACAGACGCTCAACACACAATCATCTTCATTGAAAGTAAGTCACAGACGCTCAACACACAATCATCTTCATTGAAAGTAGTAAGACAAACTTATCGTTCCAGTACTGATGCCGTGCTCTTCTGTTGCGGTCTCTGATCTTGAAATGAGCTGATAATTAATAAAATGCAGCGCTTATCTGTAATTAGTCTGTCATCACTCTCACGATTACAGATAGTTCAAAATGCTGTGGCTCGTTTCCTGACTGGGACAAAAAGAGGGAACTTATTTCAGCTATACAGGCTTCTCTCCATTGGCTCCCTCTGAAACAACGAATTGATTTCAAGGTTATATGTGTTTAAAGCTCTACATGGACTTGCCCCTATTTATATATCAGAACTTTTAGTTTTTATTCTCCTCAGAGATCACTTAGATCTTCAGTCCAGCTGTTATTAAATGTCCCAAAATCTCGTTTGAAAACAAAAGGCGTCAGGTATTTTTCAGTCTCTGGGACACACTACCCTTAATTATCAGAGCTTCTCCTACATTAAGCCTTTTTAAATTTGGTTTTATTTCTAATAGGGCTGTCAAATTGGCTGAAAAACTACATTCAAATTTTTTACTAAAACATTATCAAAATTCGAATTATATTCAAATTTAAAAGGCATAAATTCAGTTAGGAATAAAAAAGCTTTTGTCTTCTCTCCTGAAGCCACAAGAGGGTAGTGTTGTCACGATACTGGAATTTCTAACTTCGATACGATACCTTGAAAAATATCGATATTCGATACCATTTTCGATACCAGGGAGAGAAAAAAACTGCCACAACATTAAGGGGGTCAATTATTATTTTTTTTGATAAATATAACATGACAATGAGGTATATTTTACATGAACAAAAATGTCTTGAGGTAGTGCACTTGTTCAAGGTGTAGTGTCTAGTGTAGGTTGTGAGTGTGTTGTTTTTGTTGCAGGTCGAGTCTCATCTTCTTTCTGGTGCTACAAGAAAATGCCAAACTTTTATAAAACATTTATTTTTATTTTATTTTTGACCACACTTTTAAAATGAACTGAACTATCTAACTAATCGTAGAACTTAAGTTAATGGTAATAGATATTTGTTAACGTTAGTTAACATGAATAAACAATGAAAAATACTTCCAAAACATTTATTAATCTTAGTTAAAAGTATATTTAAACTAACATTTACTAATACATGTACTAATTAAAATCCAAAGTTCTATCTGTTAATATTTTTTCATTGGACCAGTAACATGATCCGTTGTATTTTTATTACCTACTGTTATCAAAGATTAAAATATACTGTAGCAAATGCATTGCTCATCGTTCATAAATGCTGGTTAATACATAATATTATTTTATGAACAGATTTTAATGCCGGATTCACATATCATCATAAACGCGTGCATCACACGCGAAAACAATGCTCACTGGATCGACATGAAGACAAATTGCAGAATTTAAGTAATACTTTTTAATGAAGTTAAATGAGCACAAGTTAATTTACATTTGACAACAGTTAAAGTATTTAAAGATTCACACTTAAAGATTCCTCAGTCAGATTATATTAACTTTAATAATTACGGTGAAAAACGAGACAACACTCATATCAGGTTTGATCGCTGCGCGCACGCCCGGACCGGTTAACTTCGGTCTGTGTTTGTATATCGGGCTGTTAGTGGCGCCGGCTACAAACACAGTTAAAGTGATTAGTAATGAAGTTGGGCTCAGGTTGTTGTGCTGTGGGATGTGTTTCACATACATACATTTATTTGTGGCGACCCACCACAATATCAAAACTTTCCAAAAGGCTTTGTTGAATAACATGAGCACGTAATGCATGTTTAAAAATTAAAACGAGGCGCAGGTGTTTTTATATCACTGTATTTTTGAAGGAACACTTTAGGACATGTCTTTAGGAAATGTTTGATGTCATTTTCATTTCATCTTGCATGTTATATGTCTGATAAAGCAGCGTTTGTACGCTCAGTTTACAGCCGTTACACAGGGCGCAAACCTCTAACGTTAACATTACGTTATTTCTCCCGCTTAAGCGTCTCCTGCTGACAGAGTTGATTTGCATTTTTAAGAAGTCCGTCCAAGTAGTAATCGCTGCATCTCAGTCCGTCTGATTTAAGAAGCAACATATTTTGCTTGTTAGAAACAAGCCGCACTCACCATCTTTATATTCACTTCACTTTTGCTATTTAACCAGAGCGAATGAGACGAGACACGTGACAGGCACTCGCGGTCAGTGGTGGTTGTCAACGCGCCTTTGGAGAGAAGTGAAAGTGACAGCTCGGCTAGGATCGGAGTATCGATACTGGAAAATTAGTATTGGTACCGTTCAGATATTTCAGTATCGATACTTATCGAAATATCGATATTTTTGACAACACTACAAGAGGGTGCATCGAGCTATCACCAATCACCAATATCACCAAATACACGTTTCTTCAAAGTAGGACTGGGCAATATGAGCAAACATTCATATATCTGTATGTTTTGGCTGATTTTGTATACGGTACATATCTGCATTTTGTAACAAATAAATAAAGTGAATGTAACCATGTAGGCATATATAATGTGCAAAAAGGGTTGAAAATACATTACATTATAACATTGTAACATTGCGATCTAAAAACTAAAATAATGCTTTTAAAGCAAAGTTAAATTTACTAAACTAAAAAATGAAAAATGCAGAGACTAGGCTAATTGAGTAAAAAGGCTATTTTCATTCCAAAAATTTATATTACGGTATTTTTCTAAATGACACCGGTTTCACGGTATATGATGGTATATTTTTTTCATGGATGACCGGGTGTTAACCACATTTTCTACAGACTGCAGTAGATTGACTTACAATGCCATATTTTAGTGTCATGATGATATTGTAGAAAAATTCCACACTAAATACAGGAGTTAGAGCAAAACAAAATCTTTTGACTGAAAAAATGTCCTCGGTCAAACCCCATTCCACAGCCATACGGCTACAGTCACACACAGTTTAAGAGCTGTGTTTTTCTTCTAATTAAAAACAATTAGGAGTGCCTTCTGATCAATAATCAAAAATTCTGATCAAAAATTTGCCTTCCGAATACCATGTGACATTTGACTCCTTAAAGTGACTTGCAGGGGTATTTTATTTTTACCTTTGCAATGGAATAATATTCATCTACGTCAAATTCAAAAATGTATGTTTATAATCTTTCTAAAATGTATATTCAAAACAATATAATAAGTACAATAAGACAAATAAGTTACTAATCATGAAATTAGTATTAATAAAATATAATGTGTACTACAGAGGTGGCACAGAAGAACACAAACGTGTGCTGTAAGTACATTTTCAGATGTTTAATGAGGCTCAGAGGTGGCATGAGTGCAATAAAAATCATAGATGCATGTTTACAGGACATTCATGTTTTAAATATAAATGTGCTTTTAGAGATGCACAACGGCTCAGCTGTTACTTTATTTGGAACTATTCTCGTTGATGATAGAGCAAAATCATGAAGTACTTGTTTATTAATCTGTTGTATTAAATCAATATATCACATTTATAGTTATTAAAAGCTGTCACTCTCCTGATCGTGATCTGTGGGCGCACAGAAATCAAGAGCGCGTGATGAGTTCTCAAGACTCAAAAGCACGTGCGAATGTGATACATTCTGTCGGAACCAGCGGGAATGAGTATAATTATTATTAATAGCTGTAATCCCGCGCTGAAATTCAAGTTCTGCTCTGTGTTCTCTTCTAAGAACCCGACTGTGAATGATGCGAGTGGCGTTACTATACTGTCAGTGAGAAACTGCAGCCGAGGCGGGGATGATTTTTGGTGTGCCAGCAGAACAACAACAACAGTGCGCTACATGTTTCCTTCACCTTCAGTAATCCCTGATAACGTTTAAATTAGCTGCTTGCACTTTCTGCTACCTGTGACATCACTTGCATTCGACACGAATCGTGTGCGTTGCCAACGGAGACAAGACGCTGTGGTGGTTAAACAATTAAAACGAATTTAATATCATAACATACAATGTCCTGCTGTTCTGTAGCCACGGATTTGCGGGTCTTGTATTTCATGTTTATCATCCTACAGATGACTTGCAGGACCTTGTATGTTATGATATTAAATTAGTTTTAATCGTTTAACCACCGATTCAAGTGACGTCGCAGGTAGCAGAAAGTGCAAGCAGCGATTGCAAGTGACATTGTATTTTCGTTTCTTTTTCTTGTCTTCACCACCTGGCTAATGTTGTAAAATGTTGATAGATTCAAACAAAAATAATCAATAAATAGAACAAAATAAAAAAAACTACAAGTGACATCACTCGCGGAAGCGCAAGTGCTGAGCGTGCAAGTCTGCAGCCAGACCGGGAATGTAAACCCCGGAGTGGATCAGGAGCGGAGTGATTACAGAACGCTTCGAGTGGAGAGAGGAACGTGCTTTAATCCACTCCAGGCTTTGATCACACCCCATATCATTTCAATTCATATCATAACAAAAATAAACACCGGTATTCGGTATGAACTTGTATACCGCCCAGTACTACCATTAGTCACTTTACAGTTAGTGCTATCATACAAATACACTTGTAGGTTTAAAATGTCCAACTACAAACATTTCAGCTAAATGTATATTTTAGTCAGAGTCGCGCTCATATTTCATTGCGCTCTGTCTGTTTGATGCTAAAGCGTTCAGAAACAAGTCTGTGGAGTTTAGCGGAGAATCTCAAGATGGAAATATTTCTATGGCTTTCTAACATTTACAGATGGAGAATATACCTGTGAAATGTAAGTTATGCATTTAGGAAAAGAGCACATAGCTCAAACAGCACACACGCAGCCTTTCTGTCAGAGCCGCTTTAAACTCAAAGATTCATCATTGCTGATACACGCTGATATTGTTAATATGCACGTTCGCTAGCAAGCTAGTTTCTTAATCTAGTAATTACAAAAGTTGAACTTACATGGCTTTGGGCTCTTTTGTGTGAGACGCGAGTACAATGCTGATATATGTCCCTCTAGAAAATGCAATAAATATGCGTTCTGTGTGAACGGCTTGCTTCAGTTTTGAGGTAAACAACATCTTCTCCACATTGATCTTTTTCCGCTAACGTTATATGTTGAATGTGCAGCACCGCATCGAGTGGGTTCAACTGGACAGGCTAAAATAAAAGCATTAAAATGCAACGACACCTCGACATCGCATCTCGTGAGCCAAGCTTCCTGACGGACACCAATTCAAATGAAGCGTTTTACATTAAAATTTGGATTTTTATTTTAAATGTATCGAATATTCGAAATCCTAAAAAACAATTGTCAGTCCTAATTTCTATGCATCTCTTAAATGCCAGGGATTGTAGTCTTTGGGCATATAACGTTAGTAGGCTATGTTTTAGAGACCATGTCTGTTAAACTGGTTTATGTATTAGTAAGTGTCTTCTGTCATTAGTGTCATGTGACTGGTTTACTGTATTCTTCTCAATCACGTGATGTTTTGTGTGAACAGACAGAAATATGAGTAATTATTCTCTGATCATCTCTCTACAGCTCTGACATGCAACACTAATGTTCTTTAACTACAAACATGATATAATTAATTGAATATTTCACAGGTGAACTCCACGCAGATGTTTGAGTATGAAAACTAATATTTGAGAATATTTTCAGCAAACACAGTTAAACTGCTCATAAAGCTGCTGTATGAGTTCAGGAGACACATGGACTCGTATTCTTTCATGTTGTTTTGTGAAGGACACTAAAACTGAAAAGAGCTGCATGAAGATTGATCAGAATCTATTTGTTCATTTGAACAAACATAAGGACGAGTAAATAATAGTGTTTGTATTTAGTTTAATGATGATGATGTATATTATTATTTACCTGAATGAACAGTTTAAAAACAAGTTTGTTCCTTTCACTAAAACCTGATTTTTCTGTGTTAAATGTGTTATTAATCATTTAATTAATGTTAACACATGGAACATTATTGCAGATTGTTATAAATGTTTAGGTGAAAGTGATGCCAAAGAAGAAGTGATTATTAGAAACACAAATGAAGAATCACACACTATCCTCTCAGTCTTATACTGACATGTTCATCTTCAGACTCAGTAATAATCTCCTAATTTCTCTGTTTCTATGTGCTGCTGACAGTGACAGTGACCGTGACCGTGTCAGAGGGAGAACATGTCATTCTGAAGTCTAATAAAGAAATACAGAAAGGTGATGGGATACTGTGGATGTTTGGAGATAAAGAGCAGCAGACTAGCATAGCTAAATTCATCGGAGAGACTGGAGAGTTTGTTATATATGATTATGCTGCTGATGGGAGATTCAGAGACAGACTGGATCTGGACAAGACGACTGGATCTCTGATCATCAGAAACAGCAGAACCACAGACTCTGGACTCTATACACTACACATCACATCCAGCAGTGGAGATTCACAGCAGACGTTTATCGTCACTGTCAAAGGTGAGTAACTCAAATCAGTATAATAACGATCACAGATCTTCATTAACAGTCATTACCCATAATTCTGCTCTTCTGCAGGTAATTCAGATTAATGTTCAGACCCCATCCAGAGTTTGTTCTGTAGAAATATGTGATTACAGGCTGAACTAGACTGATATAAACACTGCTCTGTTGCTGCCCCAGATCTCCTGAAGCTTGCATTTAGATCAACACTCTGGATAAAGTTATCTCTGATTTATAGTTTTGTCTTTGTGTGATCAAATCTGAAGCAGACAGTAATATAAAGTTTCTGTTTAAGAAAACAGCATCTGAATGATCCTGATGTGGTCATTTCAAACTCTGATGTTCACTTGATCTAAAGACACATGTCTTTGTTTCTCCCTGTTTCTGTGTGCTGCTGGGACAGAAAATTAGGATTAGATATCAGTAGAAGAAGGAGGTACTGTCACTCTAAACCATGATACTGAAATACAGAGAGATGATCAGATCCAGTGGATGTTTGGAAAACAAGACAATGTCATAGCTCAAATCAGAGAAGACACTGGAGAGATATGTATTTATGATGATGTTCTTGATGGGGGATTCAGAGGCAGACTGAAAATGGACAAGACTGGATCTCTGACCATCACAAACATCACACCTAAACACACTGGACTCTATAAACTAAAGATGCACATTATAGTGTGTTTACTGTAACTTGACATTCATTTTGTGGTTTCCTCAATTTATCCAATTTGTTCAAATGATGACTTAATGCAGAACATTAACATACCAATTAAGTAGGGTTGGGTATCGTTTGGTTTGTTTCGATACCGGTGCCAAATCGATACTTTTAAAACGGTACCGGTGCCTGAACCGATACTTATGAAAAAAAATGACCAATTATCCTCTCTCATATATTATCCTGTGTACACACTATGTATGTGTGCCGCACCCGAGTGCCGACAGTGCAGTTTGTGTGCAAGCACGGAACAGAAGATGCTCTAAATAAAATAAAACAAACAAATATCCTGTAGATCGGTGAATCTGTACTCCAGTATATCAATTCAATATAGATTAATTATTGCTAAAGTAGCCAAGAGAGGTAGTCTGACATACTTCATGTGTTTGCCCGTTCAGGCGGCTCGCGCGTGTCAGAGACGCGGCTGTCTGTGCTCGCGCTGTTCACACAGAACAGAACACAACACAACGCGCATGTACTGAAAGGAAGTTGTTGTCTTTCGCGCCCAAATGCTTTTTAATCGCTTACATTTTTAAACAAACAAGGCTTAAAAACGAATGCAAATTATACAACTTAGTGACCACCTGCAGTGGCCCAATCTGGCAAGTGACAAATCCGAGCATCCTTCACGCCATCGGACAGTCTTTATTGTCAAGCCCTGGTACACCTTTAGAAAATAATCTATACCTGTGTATCTTACACATGCTCGTCCTGCAGAATGATCCTCTCTCATATATTATCCTGTGCACCTGTGTATCTTATACATGCTCGTGCTCCAGAATTATCCTCTCATATATTATCCTGTGCACCTGTGTATCTTATACATGCTCGTGCTCCAGAATTATCCTCTCATATATTATCCTGTGCACCTGTGTATCTTATACATGCTCATGCTCCAGAATTATCCTCTCTCATATATTATCCTGTGCACCTGTGTATCTTATACATGCTCGTGCTCCAGAATTATCCTCTCATATATTATCCTGTGCACCTGTGTATCTTATACATGCTCATGCTCCAGAATTATCCTCTCATATATTATCCTGTGCACCTGTGTATCTTATACACATACTGGTCCTCCAGAATTATCCTCTCTCATATATTATCCTGTGCACCTGTGTATCTTATACATGCTCATGCTCCAGAATTATCCTCTCTCATATATTATCATGTGCACCTGTGTATCTTATACATGCTCATGCTCCAGAATTATCCTCTCTCATATATTATCCTGTGCACCTGTGTATCTTATACATCATGCTCCAGAATTATCCTCTCTCATATATTATCCTGTGCACCTGTGTATCTTATACATGCTCGTGCTCCAGAATGATCCTCTCTCATATATTATCCTGTGCACCTGTGTATCTTATACATGCTCGTGCTCCAGAATTATCCTCTCTCATATATTATCCTGTGCACCTGTGTATCTTATACATGCTCGTCCTGCAGAATTATCCTCTCTCATATATTATCCTGTGCACCTGTGTATCTTATACATGCTCGTCCTGCAGAATTATCCTCTCTCATATATTATCCTGTGGACCTGTGTATCTTATACATACTCATGCTCCAGAATTATCCTCTCTCATATATTATCATGTGCACCTGTGTATCTTATACATGCTCATGCTCCAGAATTATCCTCTCTCATATATTATCCTGTGCACCTGTGTATCTTATACATGCTCGTCCTGCAGAATGATCCTCTCTCATATATTATCCTGTGCACCTGTGTATCTTACACATGCTCGTCCTGCAGAATGATCCTCTCTCATATATTATCCTGTGCACCTGTGTATCTTATACATGCTCGTCCTGCAGAATTATCCTCTCATATATTATCCTGTGCACCTGTGTATCTTATACATGCTCGTCCTGCAGAATTATCCTCTCTCATATATTATCCTGTGCACCTGTGTATCTTATACATGCTCGTCCTGCAGAATTATCCTCTCATATATCTCATATCCTGTGCATCTTATACATGCTCATGCTCCAGAATTATCCTCTCATATATATTATCATGTGCACCTGTGTATCTTATACATGCTCGTGCTCCAGAATTATCCTCTCTCATATATTATCCTGTGCACCTGTGTATCTTATATACATGCTCGTCCTGCAGAATTATCCTCTCATATATTATCCTGTGCACCTGTGTATCTTATACATGCTCGTCCTGCAGAATTATCCTCTCTCATATATTATCCTGTGCACCTGTGTATCTTATACATGCTCATGCTCCAGAATTATCCTCTCTCATATATTATCCTGTGCACCTGTGTATCTTACACATGCTCGTCCTGCAGAATTATCCTCTCTCATATATTATCCTGTGCACCTGTGTATCTTACACATGCTCATGCTCCAGAATTATCCTCTCTCATATTATCCTGTGTATCTTACACATGCTCGTGCTCCAGAATTATCCTCTCTCATATATTATCCTGTGCACCTGTGTATCTTATACATGCTCGTGCTCCAGAATTATCCTCTCATATATTATCCTGTGCACCTGTGTATCTTATACATGCTCATGCTCCAGAATTATCCTCTCTCATATATTATCCTGTGCACCTGTGTATCTTATACATGCTCGTCCTGCAGAATTATCCTCTCTCATATATTATCCTGTGCACCTGTGTATCTTATACATGCTCATGTCCAGAATTATCCTCTCTCATGTATTATCCTGTGCACCTGTGTATCTTATACATGCTCATGCTCAGAATTATCCTCTCTCATATATTATCCTGTGCACCTGTGTATCTTACACATGCTCGTCCTGCAGAATTATCCTCTCTCATATATTATCCTGTGCACCTGTGTATCTTACACATGCGTCCTGCAGAATTATCCTCTCATATATTATCCTGTGCACCTGTGTATCTTACACATGCTCGTCCCAGAATTATATCGTCTCATATATCCTGTGCACCTGTGTATCTTACACATGCTCATGCTCCAGAATTATCCTCTCTCATGTATTATCCTGTGCACCTGTGTATCTTATACATGCTCATGCTCCAGAATGATCCTCTCTCATATATTATCCTGTGCACCTGTGTATCTTATACATGCTCGTCCTGCAGAATTATCCTCTCTCATATAATATCCTGTGCACCTGTGTATCTTATACATGCTCATGCCAGAATTATCCTCTCATATATTATCCTGTGCACCTGTGTATCTTATACATGCTCGTCCTGATCAGCGTCTATTATCCTGTGCACCTGTGTATCTTACACATGCTCATGCTCCAGAATTATCCTCTCTCATATTATTCTGTGCACCTGTGTATCTTATACATGCTCGTCCTGCAGAATTATCCTCTCATATATCCTGTGCACCTGTGTATCTTACACATGCTCATGCTCCAGAATTATCCTCTCTCATATATTATCCTGTGCACCTGTGTATCTTATACATGCTCGTCCTGCAGAATTATCCTCTTTCATGGTTTGAGAAGATATCAGACTTCCACCATTGACTAATGAAATAACATTGTGCACCTTTAACTTGTACTGAAATAACGGATCCATCGTTATGTGTCGAATTTACAGATTTCATGATTTAATAACTTCAGTTTTAGTCAGACAGTTTTCTAGGTATTTTATTATTTAATAGTTATTTGAGTGAAGTGCTTATATAGTTCTCAGTGTGTGTAATGTTGCATCTTTATACCTTTTGGGAGTGATGTGTCTTATTTTGCCTGAAACAGAGTAATTACCTAGTTAAGTACTTAGTAGTAGCCATTGTACTTACATGAAACAAAATACTGCTGTGTCCCAGTTCACCTAATTATACTATGCCCTAAAAGTATGTATTCTTCCTGTGAAGTACATACTTCTGAGTATGTAGCAGAATAGTAGGCAAGCTTTGGGACAGACTACTTCATCATGGCTGCTTCTTTAACGGACGCTCTGTTGCTTAGTTACGTAGTTAGTTTTAGTTTAAATCACTGTTTCAAACAACAACAACAAAACTATTGAACAAAAAACAGATAAAGACAAAAAGTAGCCATTGATAGTATCTAAACAGGTATCCAAATCCAAATGTAATACAGTTAATTGATTGTGTAAATTATTTCCAGTTTCTTAGCTACTAGGGATTGTTACATAGGGCTATACAGGCATCTAGTGGCAACACAATGATATTACAGATTATAAATTGTGCTAAATGTTTATCTTAAGTCAATTTACAAATAACACATTCAGATTTGTGGAACTCGATCTCAATCGTTAATATGACAACCAATTTGAATGTGACATGAAACTGGTGTCTGAAAAGAATGTATAAAAAATACATATATATATGATTTTACGTGTGTATATATATATATATATATATATATTTGTTTGTTTGGGAGGGGGGCAATGGGGATTTTGCCTAGGGCGTCAAATTGGCTAGAAATTGGCTAGTACAATGGCTACTAATACGTACTTAATTAGGTAATTACCTGTATTATGACACCTTAAAATAAAGTGTTACCATAAGCCAGACACATGTACACACACACACACACATGAATGACTTCACCTGATTTCTCTGTTTCTGTGTGCTGCTGTGACATGAAGTGAAAGAATCTGTCCATCTGTCCACTGATCATCCTAAAATAGAGAGAGATGATGTGATAGAGTGGATGTTTAGAGATGAAATCATAGCTGAAATCAAAGGAGGAACCGGAAAGACACATGATGGTCCTGATGGGAGATTCAGAGACAGACTGCAGCTGGACAAAAGAACTGGAGATCTGACCATCAAGAGCTCTACAGCTGAAGATACTGGACGTTATAAACTGAAGATCAGCAACAGTAAAGGAAATAAAAACATTACATGGTTACAATCACATGTGAGTCACTCCAGTCAGTGTAATAATAACAGTTCTTCTTCATACATTGTTATTTTCTGCAGGTAATTCAGTTCATCTGCTTAATGTTCAAACTCTATTCAGAGTTTATCTGTAGCTCATTTCATTCTTTAAAAGTCTATTATTAAAGATTCAACATGATTGAAGTTGATACCTCACCTCAGTATTTCATTCAGCTTTAATTCATATCAGTTCTCTGTAAAAAACACAAACATGTATATTATTCTCCTCAGAAACACATCTTTATTGTGAACGGATGAAACAGCATTGAATGATGTTAATAGTAACTCTGTTCTCATCACTCACTGATCTGATGAATCTGTGTTTCTCTGTTTCTGTGTGTTGCTGTTACAGATAAACCAAGGGAGAAATTACAGATGAAGGTAAATAATGGTGAGAATCTGCTGTTTGCACTCAATATATTTAACTTAACATCAATATCATGATCGTGTGTGTGTGTGTGTGTGTGTGTGTGTGTGTGTGTGTGTGTGTATCAAACAAATGACTGTAAGTGAATTAAACAGCATCTGTCCTGAGGAATGCTTTTAATGCAGCAAAGATTCACGATAGGAGCACTAAATATCCAATTCATTATTGTCTCTGTGTTTTCCTTCAGATGAATCCGTTGTAGAGATGCAGCCGCTGATGACTTAAATAAGTTCCTGATGGAGTGAAAGAGCAAGAGAGGAAGAGTTCAGTTTAACAACACAAGCCCCGCCCCTCCTGTCAATCACTCTGTCATCATCCGCTCCAGCTACAACACAAGCCCCGCCCACTCCTGTCAATCACTCTGACATCATCCGCTCCAGCTGCAACACAAGCCCCGCCCCTCCTGTCAATCACTCTGACATCATCCGCTCCAGCTACAACACAAGCCCCGCCCCCTCCTGTCAATCACTCTGACATCATCCGCTCCAGCTACAACACAAGCCCCGCCCACTCCTGTCAATCACTGTGACATCATCCACTCCAGCTACAACACGAGCCCCGCCCCCTCCTGTCAATCATTCTGACATCATCCACTCCAGCTGCAACACAAGCCCCGCCTCCTCCTGTCAATCGCTGTGACATCAGCCGCTCCAGCTACAACACAAGCCCCGCCTCCTCCTGTCAATCACTGTGACATCATCCGCTCCAGCTACAACACAAGCATGCTTCTGCAGTGAAAGAGAGAGAGAGAGAAAGCGAGTGAGAGAGAGCGAGAGGTTAAACGTGCTTCATACCTGTTATTATCAGTCTGACAGATCTGATGTTGTGTGATTATCAGAAAGTGTCTTATATGTGTTTTATAAGTTTTATCACAGCAGTATTTCTCTATCCACTGCATGTGCTGTTTTTATATCAGATTAATGTTTATGATTACAGTGTGTCTCTAAAGCTGAGATCACATGATCTTCTTCATGTATAAAGTGCCTTTGTGTTCAAGCTGAAACTCTTACTGCACTTGTAACGGATGGAGAACACCTTTGTTCAGTTCTAGCAGTGATATGATACGTGCTTTGTGTTGAATAATATTGATATACCGCTGATCTTATATCTGATAATTTCTGTCCTCTAGTGGACAAATACAGCTTCCTAACAACTCTTTAAACATGCAACGCATAAACAATATACCTGTATATACACGTTTGAATATGAGTGATATCATCTTAATAAACAATATACCTATATATACACGTTTGAATATGAGTGATATCATCTTAATAAACAATATACCTATATTTACACGTTTGAATATGAGTGATATAATCTTAATAAACCATATAAAGGCAAATGTGTGTTGCTTCATACTGTATGTACACAATCAAATCTTACACAGAAAAACAATCTCAGTAAAAAGTTAAATGATCATGTTGTGTTGATCATAATAAACGAGCAGGGATGAAATATGACAGAAAATCAGATATTGTTCAACTAGCTGAACATGGTAAAGGAAGAAAAGTACATAATAATAATGGTTTTATGGTCAGGTGAATTATGGCGTGTTATTGAAAATGAATTACAGTTCAAGAAAAGCACAATCTATATTGTATATTAAGTTATGATTGGATGTGCTGTATTTCTGCTGGGCTTCATGTTTTTGAGCACTAGATGACCGCAGAAGTGTAGAAAGCTCGAGGAAAGACCACCGTGTATACTTCACACGTATAACAGGCCTACATGCTGTTATTAATTGATTGAAACACTGTTTGTACTGAAAAAATAAAAAATATTGAATGGGATGATACAGGATATCATAATTATTACAGTGCAGCTCCAAATGAGAATCCAAACGGGAAAAGGGTTGCCAAATTGTGTGAAATACTTTACTTTTATTTTATTTATAGTAGTATGTTAATTATCCCAATGATCGCTATGTTATGTTATGAACCACCCTACAGCAGAGCAGCGCGAGAGACATACAACATATAAAGATCACACACACACACACACACACACACACACACACACACACACACACACACACACACACACACACACACACACACACACACACACACACACACACACACACACACACAGGTCATTCTACAGAAACGTAAACTTTTGGTATGGCAAGATGTCTTATAATGTGTTTTTTTTTTTTTTTACTTAGACAGACCACATTATTAAATTACCTTTTGAATTTGTGAATACATATAAACGACAGCTTTGAATGATTTTATATTTTGTGTGCATTTATTTAAAGACCACATGCACTGTTTTTTCTCACTGGTGTTACCTTATTACTTTGGCCATTTTAGAGGTGTTTAAGAAACATTATTTTTCAGCAAATATAGTCAGAGTTACAGAACAACAATGATAATGGAACAAATAAGGCGGTTACATTTTATTTATTTTATTCAGGTTTGTTAAAAGTATTATTTGAATGACATAAGTTCATTTGTGCAACCATGTATTTTCTATAACAATTAAAATATTTTCGAAACAGTTATAAACAAGTAATGATGCGATCCTTTAAATCTTACCTCTTGAAGCAGAATTAAATGGATGTAATTATTATCATGCCACATGTGACACATTGTATTTAATGAGACATAAAAAACAGTAACACCACACTCTCAAAACGGATGAGTTAAAAACAACACAACCTGTGTTATATCTCAACACACCTGTGTGTCTAGTTAAGGACAACACATGTTGTGTTACTTTTAACTCAACCAATGTGTTATTCTTCTTAACACAGGGAATGTGTTAAAATATTTGACACACTAATGTGTCATAAAAATCACACAATTTGTGTCATAGATGTGCTATTTTTGACCAGTTAAAATGAATGCAATAAAAAATTTTTTTTTTACAAATATAAACATTTATTAAAACTTGACTGCTACATTTTCACAAAGTCAATATTCACATGTCATTTGAATTTCATAAAGACATTTTTAAATCTTTACAAAAAGGTTTTCTTTGTAAGAAATCACGTGAAGTGGTTTTAGATCAGCAGCATTGCTCAAATTAATCACTTTGTATTCATTTGTTCTTTGGACTGCGTAAGCATGTAAGTGTGGGTGAAAATACATTTGTGATAAAACTAAGAAAAACTAAAACAATTCCTTTTTCACATTGTGTAACTATGTGTAAAACTTCACCAGAAACGCTCTTCTCTTAAGTCACAGTTTAAAGCAAGTACACAACCAGTTTGAAAAGTCTGACCGAACACACTAACAGAGTGAGAAACATGAACAGTGCTACATGTGTCAAGTTCATAGCCAAAGTCTTTCATGCTTTCAACAAACAGAACACTTTTTTTCCAAAGATCCAACCATGACTGGAAAAACATTTGGGACAGTCATTTTTTCTGTTAATGGACTGCCCAATTTCCAATGAAACATAGTCTGAACCTGACTATTGTAGGCTAATGTCTTACTTATATTTACAAAATTACATAATCCTGTCCATCAGAAAGTGCATGGACATGCCTAAGATGACTTATACATTTCCGGACGTCTTTTGAAGTTGATTTTTTGCACTTCGGACATATGTACATGGTGGTACAATTTAAGAAAGTGCTTGAAGTTTGAAATAAGCTCCACAAATTTAGATCTCTTCCCACCAGAGAAAGGAATGTCATAAACATTTTCAAAGAAGTTGAAGACAGATGTGAGCTGGACAGGATATGCTACATTGCAAACCCAATACATTTTGAACAATTTGTCGATGGCACATGTCAGACTGTTATCCTCAAGTGGAATGGTGACTTTGTCATTCTCGGCCACAATGATGTATTGCGCTGTAGAACTGGGCGCTCCTAAACAGACAATGTGGGGTTGATGGTTTTCCACCATTGTCAGAGAATTATCCAGGAGGCTAGAGATGCTGGTTCCAGCCTGTACAAATAAAATAACATTTTATAAAATCCATTCTCAACACAGTTCAAGTGACTGGAGGTTCTCTTAAAGGGATAGTTGAAAATTCTGTCATTAATTACTCGTCCTCATGTCGTTCCAAACCCGAAAGACCTTCGTTCATATTCGGAACACAAATTAAGATATTTTTGATGAAATCCAAGAGCTCTCTGATCCTCCGTAGACAGCAACACAACTGAAATGTTCCTAGGCACAGAAACACAGCAAGAACATCGGTAAAATAGTCCATGTGGCATCAGGGTTTCAACCATAATTTTACGAAGCTATGAGAATAATTATTATCAGAGAGCTCTCGGATTTAATCAAGAAATATCTTAATCTGTGTTCCGAAGATGAACTAAGAAGGTCTTACGGGTTTGGAACAACATGAGGGTGAGTAATTAATAACAATTTAAATTTTTGGGTGAACTATCCCTTTAATTTATCTGCATTAATTGAACTATAGGCCAGGGAAATTTTCCTATTTTTGTTCAAAATAAAATAGGGATGCATGATATTATTGGAATCAGATGATAAAGGCTTAAAATGTAAACGACATCGCCTGATTTGAAAAAAATACACCGATATGCCTTGCCGATAAGACGAATAGCTCACATGTGCTCAGGGTGTGCTAGTGATAAAATCACATCAGCAGTGTTGACATTCTTGAAGATAAATTTTGCCTGAATGATGATTAGCTTCACTGTTTTGGATTGCTGCATTTAATTTGATAATGTACATACAGAATGACATGTCCGGCGTGATAGAGTAAACAGTGACTAGCGTGTGCAGCGAAAACAGCAGCAACAGCCTGCTCTGGGTTCTAATGCCCATTCGGTAAGGCAGTTTATTTATTTAGCGGGTGCTGTTGGCCTAGTTGTAATGAAATGAAAATACACAAATAACCTTAAGACACTTGGCCAAAATGAGTTGAAAAATATCTGCAAAAATCTAATATCATGCATCCCTAAAAGAAAACAAAATGAACAGTATAGTTTAATGCAAATCAGAGAGTCATGTAATTAAATAACATCACAAAGTGCTTGCACAGAAAACTAACAAACAAAAAAATAAAGCTAACATATAAGGGCAATCAAGTTGCTTACCGGCTTAATGTCCAAGAGATAAGCAAGGGCTGACTTTGTACTGCATTTGGCCCACCCTTTGTTCCTTCCTGACTCAGTGGGGGGCAGCAATGTTGTAAGAATTTGAAGAGCTCTGTAACATGAATCTGTAGTATGACAGAAATTATTATTATTTTTTTTAAATGGCTGGTATAATGGCTGACTTTAAAGTCCCTCCCTTATATTGTTCCAGAATGAAACAGCATTTTTTAATGAACTGGTTGAATGATTCACTCACTTATAAAGACAGCCACTTATCAACATGTACAGGTGTACAGACTATTAGTTTCTCTGGAATGGGCAAACAAATAGTGGCAATAGGGCAAACAAAGTGATACCAATAGTGAAAAGAGTGCTGTTATTTAAGCACTCAGTTATATATACAAACCTTCTGTTGACTGCTTGGACCAGCTTCTTGTATGTTCTTTGGTGCAACCTTCACCAAAAAAAAAACAACAACAATTAAAATATGTTCAAGCATGTTACCTGTATTAGTATACTTAAGTCCTCCATGAACATACATTCTGTTGATGACTTGGACTGGCTGCATCTACATCCAATTTTTCATCCTGAAAGGACAACAAATGTAATTAAAGCTGCAAGCAGCGATGGAAGGGACTTCGCACCCGGCTCACCGCCGACCGGTGGCTTCAGAAAGACAGGGAATGGTGAGCAATATACATTTAAAAAGGTAAATATAGAGGAATATGTCAAAGTCATTATATGTACAAACCTGCTGCCAGCTGGTGGCGCCATGTCCATAACTGAACACTAACATGTAGATGTCTTCAGGCTAGAACTTTTTTCAAACATATGAAGTTTGGTGCAGATTGAACATTGCATGTTTAAGCTAGTGTAAAACAAGTAATTTCCTGTTGTCAACAGGTGGCGCTATGGTTTACATCTGAATATTGGCCTTTAGATGTCTTCAGGCCTGGAATCTTAACAAATATGTGAAGTTTGGTGCAGATTGGACAATGTATGTTTGAGTTACTATAAAACAATGAATTTCCTGTGGCCAGCAGGTGGCGCTCTGATTATAATGGAATATTCGTTTTTAGATGTGTTCAGGCCTGGATTCTTATCGAACATGTGAAGTCTGGGGCAGATCGGTTATTGTTTGGCTGAGTTACAACAACTTTTATTCCCATGGCGAGACATCGAAATTTGTGATGCCGCCAAGGACACGCCCATTAGCGAAAACTCAAGCTCTTCGCAATTTAACATCACAAAGGCCTTTATATTAAACTGACCTAAATATTATGTTGATGTCATTAAAACTCTAGGAGGAGTTAGTTACAGAGTAAAACATGTCACTTCCTATTGCCAGCAGGTGGCGCTATGACTATAACTGAATATGGTCACTTAGATCTCTTCAGGTCAGGATTCTTATCAAACATGTGAAGTTTGGTGCAGATCTGATATAGCATGCCTGAGATATAACAACTTCCTGTTTCATGGCGAAACATCACAATTTGTCAGGACGCCACGGACACGCCCTCTGATGAAAACTCTAGATCTTCGCAATTTAACGCCACAAAGGGCTTTAGATTGCAATGACCAATTTTGGTGTTCATCCGAATAAATCTCTGGGAGGAGTTCATTAAAGTATGACACCTGCAAATGGCAAAAATGTCACTAAATATGACGAGAAAATTCAAAATAACCGACTTCCTATTGGGTTTCGGATTTCGTTCCAGGAGACTTTTTTGTAGGTATTGTTATGTTACATGAGTGTACCGATTTTCATACATGTCGTGAAAGCGAGCCGAGGGCTCTCCGCTGAATAGTATAGGTGGCGCTGTCGAGCCATTTTGCCACACCTACTTCTGAAACCCATATAAGACGTAAATTTCCACCAGTTCTGATATGTGTGCAAAATTTCCTGACTTTTCGAGCATGTTTAGGCCCTCTAAAATGCGATTAAGTTTGGAGAAGAAGAAGAATTAAAGCTGCAAGCAGTGATGGAAGGGACCTCGCACCCAGCACCGCCAACCGGTGGCTTCAGAAAGACAAGGAACGGTGAGCAATATGCATTTAAGAAGGTAAATATAGAGGAAGGTGTCATAGTCATTTATGTGTCAAACCTGCTGCCAGCTGGTGGCGCTATGTCCATAACTGAACATTAACATGTAGATGTCTTCAGTCTAGCACTTTTATCAAACATATGAAGTTTGGTGCAGATTGAACATAGTATGTTTGAGTTAGTGTAAAGCCTGACACATCCTGTTGTCAACAGGTGGCGCTTATGATTACATCTGAATATTGGCCTTTAGGTGTCTTCAGGCCAGGAATCTTACCAAATATGTGAAGTTTGGTGCAGATTAGACAATGCATGTTTAAGTTGGTGTAAAACAAGTAATTTCCTGTAGCCACCAGGTGGCGCTATGTCTATAACTAAACATTGGCATGTAGATGTCTTCAGACCAATACTTTTATCAAACATATGAAGTTTGGTGCAGATTGAACATGGTATGTTTGAGTTAGTGTAAAGCATGATATATCCTGTTGTCAGCAGGTGGCGCTATGATTATATCTGATTTTTGGCCTTTAGGTGTTTTCAGGACAGGACTCTTACCAAATATGTGAAGTTTGGTGCAGATTGGACATTGCATGTTTAAGATAGTGTAAAAGAAGTCATTTCCTGTTGCCAGCAGGTGGCGCTCTAATTATAATGAAATATTCGTATTTAGATGTGTTCAGGCCTGGATTCTTATCGAACGTGTGAAGTCTGGGGCAGATCGGACATTGTATGGCTGAGTTACAACAACTTTTATTCCCATGGCGAGACATCGAAATGTGAGATGCCGCCATGGACATGCCCTTTAACGAAAACTCTAGATCTTCGCAATTTAACATTACAATGGCCTTTAGGTTAGACTGAAATAAATATTATGTTTATGTCATTAAATCTCTAGGAGGAGTTAGTTACAGAGTAAAACATGTCACTTCCTGTTACCAGCAGGTGGCGCTATGACTATAACTGAATATGGTCACTTAGATCTCTTCAGGTCAGGATTCTTATCAAACGTGTGAAGTTTGGTGTAGATCGGACATAGCATGCCTGAAATATAACAACTTCCTGTTTCATGGCGAAACATCAAAATTTGACAGGACGCCACGGACACGCCTTCCGATGAAAACTCTAGATCTTCGCAATTTAACGTCACAAAGGGCTTTAGATTACACTGACCAATTTTGGTGTTCATCTGAATAAATCTCTGGGAGGAGTTCGTTAAAGTATGACACCTGAAAATGGCAAAAATGCTACAAAATATGATGAGAAAATTAAAAATAGCCGACTTCCTGTTGGGTTTCTGATTTCGTACCTGGAGACTTTTTTGTAGGTATTGTTAAGTTACATAAGTGTACCGATTTCGACATGTACGTGAAACGTAGCTCGAGGCGCACTCCGCTGAATATTTATAGGTGGCGCTGTCGAGCCATTTTGCCACACCTACTTCTGAAACCCATATCAGACGTAAATTTTCACCAGTTCTGACGCGTGTGCAAAGTTTCCTGACTTTTCGAGCATGTTTAGGCCCTCTAAAATGCGATTAAGTTTGGAGAAGAAGAAGAAGAAGAAGAAGAAGAAGAAGAAGAAGAAGAAGAAGAAGAAGAAGAAGTTGAAGAAGAAGAAAAAGAAGAAGAAAAAGAAGAAGAATAAACGGAGCAGATTCAATAGGGTCCTCGCACCATCGGTGCTCGGTCCCTAATAAACAACACAGATACAATAGGGTCCTCGCACCATCGGTGCTCGGTCCCTAATTAAAGCTGCAAGCAGCGATGGAAGGGACCTCGCACCCAGCACCGCCAACCGGTGGCTTCAGAAAGACAGGGAACGGTAAGCAATATGCATTTAAAAAGGTAAATATAGAGGAACGTGTCATAGTCATTTATATGTGTCAAACCTGCTGCCAGCTGGTGGCGCTATGTCCATAACTGAACATTAACATATAGATGTCTTCAGGCTAGCACCTTTATCGAACATATGAAGTTTGGTGCAGATTGGACATTGCATGTTTAAGTTCGTGTAAAACAAGTAATTTCCTGTTGCCAGCAGGTGGCGCTATGTCTATAACTGAACATTGTCACGTAGATGTCTTCAGGCCATGGCTCTTATCAAACGTGTGAAGTTTGGTGCAGATTGGACAATGCATGTTTAAGTTGGTGTAAAACAAGTAATTTCCTGTAGCCACCAGGTGGCGCTATGTCTATAACTAAACATTGGCATGTAGATGTCTTCAGACCAATACTTTTATCAAACATATGAAGTTTGGTGCAGATTGAACATGGTATGTTTGAGTTAGTGTAAAGCATGATATATCCTGTTGTCAGCAGGTGGCGCTATGATTATATCTGATTTTTGGCCTTTAGGTGTTTTCAGGACAGGACTCTTACCAAATATGTGAAGTTTGGTGCAGATTGGACATTGCATGTTTAAGATAGTGTAAAAGAAGACATTTCCTGTTGCCAGCAGGTGGCGCTCTAATTATAATGAAATATTCGTATTTAGATGTGTTCAGGCCTGGATTCTTATCGAACGTGTGAAGTCTGGGGCAGATCGGACATTGTATGGTTGAGTTACAACAACTTTTATTCCCATGGCGAGACATCGAAATTTGTGATGCCGCCATGGACACGCCCTTTAACGAAAACTCTAGATCTTCGCAATTTAACATCACAAAGGCCTTTAGGTTAGACTGGCATAAATATTATGTTTATGTCATTAAATCTCTAGGAGGAGTTAGTTACAGAGTAAAACATGTCACTTCCTGTTACCAGCAGGTGGCGCTATGACTATAACTGAATATGGTCACTTAGATCTCTTCAGGTCAGGATTCTTATCAAACGTGTGAAGTTTGGTGTAGATCGGACATAGCATGCCTGAAATATAACAACTTCCTGTTTCATGGCGAAACATCAAAATTTGACAGGACGCCACGGACACGCCTTCCGATGAAAACTCTAGATCTTCGCAATTTAACGTCACAAAGGGCTTTAGATTTAGATTACACTGACCAATTTTGGTGTTCATGAATAAATCTCTGGGAGGAGTTCGTATAGTATGACACCTGAAAATGGCAAAAATGCTACAAAATATGATGAGAAAATTAAAATAAATACTTACTGTTGGGTTTCTGATTTCGTGGAGACTTTTTGTAGGTATTGTTAAGTTACATAAGTGTACCGATTTTCGACATGTACGTGAAACGTAGCTCGAGGCGCACTCCGCTGAATATTTATAGGTGGCGCTGTCGAGCCATTTGCCACACCTACTTCTGAAACCCATATCAGGACGTAAATTTTCACCAGTTCTGACGTGTGCAAAGTTTCCTGACTTTTCGAGCATGTTTAGGCCCTCTAAAATTATTAAGTTTGGAGAAGAAGAAGAAGAAGAAGAAGAAGAAGAAGAAGAAGAAGAAGAAGAAGAAAAGAAGAAGAAAAGAAGAAGAATAAACGGAGCAGATTCAATAGGGTCCTCGCACCATCGGTGCTCGGTCCCTAAACAACACAGATACAATAGGGTCTCTCGCATCGGTGCTCGGTCCTAATTAAAGCTGCAAGCAGCGATGGAAGGGACCGCTCCCAGCACCGCCAACCGTGGCTTCAGAAAGACAGGGAACGGTAAGCAATATGCATTTAAAAAGGTAAATATAGAGGAACGTGTCATAGTCATTTATATGTGTCAAACCTGCTGCCAGCTGGTGGCGCTTTGTCCATAACTGAACATTAACATATAGATGTCTTCAGGCTAGCACCTTTATCGAACATATGAAGTTTGGTGCAGATTGGACATTGCATGTTTAAGTTCGTAAAACAAGTAATTTCCTGTTGCCAGCAGGTGGCGCTATGTCTACTGAACATTGTCATGATGTCTTCAGGCCATGGCTCTTATCAAACTTGTGAAGTTTGGTGCAGATTGGACAATGCATGTTCAAGTTGGTGTAAAACAAGTAATTTCCTGTAGCCACCAGGTGGCGCTATGTCTATAACTAAACATTTGCATGTAGATGTCTTCAGACCAATACTTTTATCAAACATATGAAGTTTAGTGCAGATTGAACATGGTATGTTTGAGTTAGTGTAAAGCATGATATATCCTGTTGTCAGCAGGTGGCTATATGATTATGATTCTGATTTTGGCCTTTAGGTGTTTTCAGGCCATGGCTCTTGTCAAACATGTGAAGTTTGGTAAAGATTGGACATTGCATGTTTAAGTTAGTGTAAAACAAGTCATTTCCTGTTGCCAGCAGGTGGCGCTGATTATAATGGAATATTATTTATTTAGATGTGTTCAGGCCTGGATTCTTATCGAACATGTGAAGTCTGGGGCAGATCGAACATTGTATGGATGAGTTACAACAACTTTTATTCCCTTGGCGAGACATCGAAATCTGTGATGCCGCCAGGACACGCCCTCTAACTCTAGAAACTCTAGATCTTCAAATTTAACATCACAAGGGCCTTTAGGTTAGACTGACCAAATAATGTGTTGATGTCATTAAATCTCTAGGAGGAGTTAGTTACAGAGTAAAACATGTCACTTCCTGTTGCCAGCAGGTGGCGCTATGACTATAACTGAAATTGGTCACGTAGATCTCTTCAGGTCAGGAGTCTTACCAAATATGTGCAAAGTTTCCTGACTTTTCGGCATGTTTAGGCCCTCAAAAACAACTTCCTGTTTCATAAGAATAATAATAATTTGACAGCTGCAAGCCATGGAAGGGACACGCACCTCTCGATGAAAGACTCTAGATCTTCGCAATTTAACGTCACAAAGGGCTTTAGGATTACAATGACCAATTTGGTGTTCATAACTGACAAACAATCTCTGGGAGGAGTTAGCATTAAGTATGACACCTGAAAATGGCAAAAATGACACAAAATATGACAGATTGAAAATTCAAAATAGCCTGACACTTCCTGTTTGGGTTTCTGATTTTAAGTACCTTTAGACTTTTTGTAGGTATTGTTAGATTACATGTGAAGTTTTTCAGTGCATGTATTGAAAGGTGGCTCGCTATGTCTGTAATACATGGTGGCGCTGTATATGTCTTGCCAGATCAATACTTTTATCAAACATATGTGAAATGTTTGAGTTAGTTCTGATATATGCGTGTGCAAAGTTTCCTGATTTTTGCCAGCAGGTGGCGCTCTAATTATAATGAAATATTCGTATTTAGATGTGTTCAGGCCTGGATTCTTATCGAAACGTGTGAAGTCTGGGGCAGATCGGTCATTGTATGGCTGAGTTACAACAACTTTTATTCCCATGGCGAGACATCGAAATTTGTGATGCCATGGACACGCCATGAAAACTCTAGATCTTCGCAATTTAACATCACAAAGGCCTTTAGGTTAGACTGACCTAAATATTATGTTTATGTCATTAAATCTCTAGGAGGAGTTAGTTACAGAGTAAAACATGTCACTTCCTGTTGCCAGCAGGTGGCGCTATGACTATAACTTAATATGGTCACTTAGATCTCTTCAGGTCAGGATTCTTATCAAACGTGTGAAGTTTGGTGTAGATCGGACATAGCATGCCTGAGATATAACAACTTCCTGTTTCATGGCGAAACATCAAAATTTGACAGGACGCCACGGACACGCCCTCCGATGAAAACTCTAGATCTTCGCAATTTAACGTCACAAAGGGCTTTAGATTACACTGACCAATTTTGGTGTTCATCTGAATAAATCTCTGGGAGGAGTTCGTTAAAGTATGACACCTGAAAATGGCAAAAATGCTACAAAATATGACGAGAAAATTCAAAATAGCCGATTTCCTGTTGGGTTTCTGATTTTGTACCTGGAGACTTTTTGTAGGTATTGTTAAGTTACATAAGTGTACCGATTTTTCGTACATGTACGTGAAACGTGGCTCGAGGCGCACTCCGCTGAATATTTATAGGTGGCGCTGTCGAGCCATTTTGCCACACCTACTTCTGAAACCCATATCAGACGAATTTTCACCAGTTCTGATGCGTGTGCAAAGTTTTCTGACTTTTCGAGCATGTTTAGGCCCTCTAAAATGCGATTAAGTTTGGAGAAGAAGAAGAAGAAGAAGAAGAAGAAGAAGAAGAAGAATTAAAGCTGCAAGCAGCGATGGAAGGGACTCGCACACCACCGCCAACCGTGGCTTCAGAAAGGGGAACGTGAGCAATATGCATTTAAAAGGTAAATATAGAGGAATGTGTCATAGTCATTTATATGTGTCAAACCTGCTGCCAGCTGGTGGCGCTATGTCCATAACTGAACATTAACATGTAGATGTCTTCAGTCTAGCACTTTTATCAAACATATGAAGTTTGGTGCAGATTGAACATGGTATGTTTGAGTTAGTGTAAAAACAGACAGATCCTGTTGTCAACAGGTGGCGCTATGATTACATCTGAATATTGGCCTTTAGATGTCTTCAGGCCAGGAATCTTACCAAATATGTGAAGTTTGCTGCAGATTGGACAATGCATGTTTAAGTTGGTGTAAAACAAGTAATTTCCTGTAGCCACCAGGTGGCGCTATGTCTATAACTAAACATTGGCATGTAGATGTCTTCAGTCTAGCACTTTTATCAAACATATGAAGTTTGGTGCAGATTGAACATGGTATGTTTGAGTTAGTGTAAAGCATGATATCTCCTCTTGTCAGCAGGTGGCGCTATGATTATATCTGATTTTTGGCCTTTAGGTGTTTTCAGGTCAGGACTCTTACCAAATATGTGAAGTTTGGTGCAGATTGGACATTGCATGTTTAAGATAGTGTAAAAGAAGACATTTCCTGTGGCCAGCAGGTGGCGCTCTAATTATAATGGAATATTCGTATTTAGATGTGTTCAGGCCTGGATTCTTATCGAACGGTGAAGTCTGGGGCAGATCGGACATTGTATGGCTGAGTTACAACAACTTTTATTCCCATGGCGAGACATCAAATTTGTGATGCCGCCATGGACACGCTTTAACGAAAACTCTAGATCTTCGCAATTTAACATCACAAAGGCCTTTAGGTTAGACTGACCTAAATATTATGTTTATGTCATTAAATCTCTAGGAGGAGTTAGTTACAGAGTAAAACATGTCACTTCCTGTTGCCAGCAGGTGGCGCTATGACTATAACTGAATATGGTCACTTAGATCTCTTCAGGTCAGGATTCTTAGCAAACATGTGAAGTTTGGTGTGGATCGGACATAGCATGCCTGAGATATAACAACTTCCTGTTTCATGGCGAAACATCAAAATTTGACAGGACGCCACGGACACGCCCTCTGATGAAAACTCTAGATCTTCGCAATTTAACGTCACAAAGGGCTTTAGATTACACTGACCAATTTTGGTGTTCATCTGAATAAATCTCTGGGAGGAGTTTGTTAAAGTATGACACCTGAAAATGGCAAAAATGCTACAAAATATGACGAGAAAATTCAAAATAGCCGACTTCCTGTTGGGTTTCTGATTTCGTACCTGGAGACTTTCTTGTAGGTATTGTTAAGTTACATAAGTGTACCGATTTTCGTACATGTACGTGAAACGTAGCTCAAGGCGCACTCCGCTGAATATTTATAGGTGGCGCTGTTGAGCCATTTTGCCACACCTACTTCTGAAACCCATATCAGACGTAAATTTTCACCAGTTCTGACGCGTGTGCAAAGTTTCCTGACTTTTCGAGCATGTTTAGGCCCTCTAAAATGCGATTAAGTTTGGAGAAGAAGAAGAAGAAGAAGAAGAAGAATAAACAGAGCAGATTCAATAGGGTCCTCGCACCATCGGTGCTCGGTCCCTAATAAGAATAATAAACGGAGCAGATTCAATAAGGTCCTCGCATCATCGGTGCTCGGTTCCTAATAAACGGAGCAGATTCAATAGGGTCCTCGCACCATCGGTGCTCGGTCCCTAATAAACAACACAGATACAATAGGGTCCTCGTACCATCGGTGCTCGGTCCCTAATAATAATAATAAACAACACAGATACAATAGGGTCCTCGCACCATCGGTGCTCGGTCCCTAAATATAGCTGCAAGCAGCGATGGCGGGCCCAAGCCGAGTGCAAAGGCCACCCCGGTTGCATCAGGAAAACTGTGACCAGCGGGCACTAGGCTTGCCGCGATAGACGGTGATGACGGTTATGCCGTGTTAAGCCGCAACACCGTTTATAGTTTTTTTATAGTAATACAAATAATTTTGTTCAGTTAGAGGACACTAATATTAAAACTGAACGCGGCTGATCAATGCAACGCACCGAACGGATGACAGTCTTGCATCACAACAGTCTAGGTATGCATTTTTCTGTCAATAAATTCAAGACTCTTGACAAGACGAATCAAATAAATATAATTTTGTGCAGACTAGACTTTTATTTGTTAGCCTATCTCTCTGTCTTTTAGCAGAAATGTGAACAAACAGTGAATATATCGCGGGAGCGGAATAAAACCTAAAATAGTCCCGCGCAGACCTCTTTATCACAGATCAGATTTAATTTATCACGTGAAGAGAGATGACTGACAAGAAGAGTGAGATGAGACAGACAAGACGATGGTGGAAGAGTTTCAAAACCAAATGTAAAAAAGTGCCCGTTTTAAGCGGTTGACTTGAGTCTGACATTAATCTAATTCAAAATCTTTTATCTTTTCAAATGAGAAACTCACCGAGATCTACCAAGTGAAAAGTAAATAAATGATAAAATACATATTAAATAAATAAATAATTAAAAAGGCTTGTTGGGATGCATCTTTGTTGCATTAATTTAATAATAAAAATTAAATAATATTTTTTATTCACTATTCATACGTCATCAGTAAATAGTTCCTCTGTAAGAACAAGCTGTTTGAGTCTGATGACCGTGTGCACATAAACACCACTGATCCTCACCAACACACGGCATCCATTATAAAACACTCGCTGTATTCAAGCAGAAATATGATGATTAGTGAATATATTATATTGTAGTTTTATCTCTCGCCCCTGGTTGAGAAAAACTGACCTAAAGTGCATCTTCCAGCATTGTCTTCACGATCGATCTATTAGGCATCCCTGATGTGATTTTTAAAAAAAAAAACATTTGTTTCTCATTTATTTGGTTCCACAGTATTTGCTGATTTTTATTTTATTTAAACACTGCTTGATGCAGAATTGCCGCTGATATTAAAGTCAAAGTAAAGTGCGACCGGTGCTGACAGTCTATTTAAAACCTAAGAAAAGGGGAAAAGAGGGAAAACTCAAACGACCCCCCACCACGGTGATACCGTTATAACCGGTGTGACATCAGGTCGATTAACTGGTGGGAAAATTTCCTCACCGACACAACCCTAGCGGGCACATGCATTACAGTGACCCTCTAACAGTTTGGATTTAGGGGATACATTAATGGAAGGGTTAATCCGAGCCATCAAGACACACAAACACACAAAACAAAATATAAAACTTTGGTAATCCTTTTAATAAGGTTTCAGTTATTAGCATTAACTATATTAATTAACATGAACAATAATTATACAGCATTTATTAATGTTAGTCTCTAGCTATCCTCTCTCTCTCACACACACACACACACACACACACACACACACACACACACACACACACACACACACACACACACACACAAATAACAATATATAAAACTTTTCAATAAGGTGTTTGCTTTTAACATTATACTTTCAATAAGGTTTCAGTTATTAGCATTAACTATATTAATTATCATGAACAATTTATACAACATTTATTAATGTTAGTCTCTCTCTACCCTCTCTCTCACACACACACACACACACACACACACACACACACACACACACACACAGAACAATATATGAAACTTTGTAGCAAACTGTTTTCAATAAGGTTTTAGCTTATAACATTATATAAGTTAAAATGAACAATAGTTTTATAGCATTTATGAATCTTAGTTAATATTATGTTACAAATTGACTACTACATTATAAATAAAAATGTGGTAATGTACTTTTGTTACTGTACCATGACCTAAAATAAAATAAAAAAATACACAAACAGTAAAAATATATTGTTAGTACTAATACTCATGTTTAAAACAATATTATTAAACTATAGTTACAGCAGGGTATAGCGTATAGTTACCCTAACCCTAATTCTCAATTCCAGCAAATTCAGCAATTCTAGCAAAATCACTAGCACGTTTTTCCGGGAATATTGGTTTAATACCAATATATGGCTACCAATATATATTAGGGGTCGACCGATATGTGTTTTTCAGGGCCGATACCGATACAGATTATTACAGATCAAGTAGACCGATAACCGATATTTTGAACCGATATACGTGTCTGGTGTAAAAATGAAAGCCAAAATTAATAATAACAAGACCTCTGACAAAAAAACGTTCTTTAAATGCTTTTAAACATGTCTTTAATTCTGAAAACTGTTAATAACAACAACATTAAATAAACAGTAATATTAATAATATTAATAATAACATAAGTACAGAGATCACCCAGAAGCATTATGTAAACATTTTGTAAAACTTAAAGTAAACGTATTTAGCGTATTGTGTGATTATTCTCAACAAAAGTTGTAATAATTGTTGTAGTTGTATTACGTATACAGTAATATATTCGGCTAAACCGAACTTATATTTTGACAGGTTGCCATGAGGACCTTTTAAGTTTCTGTAGCCTATGTATATATGATATGACGATCGTTTTACTCAAATGAAACCGTCAAATGCTCATGAAGTGACTCTGAGCAGTTCTGGGGATGTTGTTCATGTATTGATGTCCTCATTTAGTGAGGACGGCAGATGCTGAAAAGTCACCACGAGCGTCACAGCGCTTCAGTATGTGTGTGCAGT